>CATKHJ010163466.1:0-34704 GCA_949750685.1 Vernicia montana | reverse complement strand
TTGGCTTGTTGATGCAAATTTGCACCTCTGGTTAGATAAAGACTTGTCCAATGTCACAGCAGGAACTGTGGTTGCTTATAATCCCTCTCTTTCTTTGCAAAGCCGCGAAGAATTTAAGCAACTTGATGGGTCATTTCAGTTGAAGGGGAAGTCAAGGAGCGAATCTAAGGGGTGGGTTATCTCAAGTTCAGGGAACCTAACCACTTATATTCTGCAGCAGTTGAGGTTCCTGAGCTCTGTACACTTTGAAAAGAATGGAACATACAAATTTGTTAAACTGAAGATCAAGGTACAAAAGGAATTGCAAATGCTAAATGACAGAGGAGAGCTGCTTAATCACATTGTTATTAAAAGGAAATACCCTCTAAGCATAATCACTTCAACTCTAGACGGAAAAATTCTAGCTAATGTTTCTCATGCTTTTGAGGAGAGTTGTTCTAATGGCAATAACTTGTCAAGCTCAATTGACAATAACCAGATATCCAATGGATGGATGCCAATTGCAGAGCAGCAGCAACTCAGTCTTGCAAAACACTGATCAGAAGTTGACTTACAAGGATGGTTCCATATGCTACTCCAGAAGAGTTGCAGTTACCAATGGCATCATCTATGCAGATGATTTCAGCTATAGCTGCATCTCTAATTCCTAAAATTCTCTTTGCTAACTAGTCTCTCCTCGTCCTCGTCCTCGTCCTTTTTTATTTAAGATTTCTTGACATGTTTCTGCAGGATTATCTTTAATCTTTAAGTGTTATTAACTATAAATTATTTGTACTGTCCAGGTAATGTGTTTTTTTTTAATCAAATATCAACTAGTTCTTTTAGATTTCTTTCTGCATTTGGTTGAATGTTTGGAGTTCAAATCATGTGCATTTTCTCATTAAATGATTTTTCTTTGAAAATTAATTTAGTTCTAATTTATATTTCTCTCTACCTTAGATTGAATGTTGAATGTTGTTTGTGTTAATATAAGAATTGAACCATAGCAAACAAAATTATTTGGGTCCCATATATTAATTTAGAAATTTTCCTTTTCTTTTTCTTTTTTTTTTTTTCTAAATTATTCCCAATTTCCTATTTATTTATTTAACAACCACAACAAACATTCAAACAACTAACCAACCCACAAAAAATGGAAAGAGCTTCTCATCTGATTTTCCTTCTTTTCTTCTTCACTACCATTTTTACACCTTCAGTCTCTGAATCTGAATCACCAGATCACTATTTCAATAAATTATCACCTACACCCAAAACTACAACTTCTAAACCTACATACAAAGAATATTTCGAACTGATTCATCCTCTACCGTCCGATCATTTGACTCCATCATGTGCTCTTCATATAATCCACCATACATTCGCCAACACCGTCAACCATCCTCCTTACTCCGTTCCCTATAGTCCACCCATCGCTTGCCCTTCCCCTTGGCCCTACGTCGCTCTCGAATTCCGCGCCAATTCCCGCGGCGATCAGTATGATCGGATTTCCGGCTTGTGGCTCGGCGGCGCTGAGCTTCTCCGTACAAGCACCGCCGAGCCAAGCGAGAAGGGAATTTTCTGGTCTGTTCGAAAAGATATTACTCGTTACACTTATCTCTTGAAACAGAGGAACCTAAATTTCACTATCATGCTCGAAAACATCGTTAATGACGTTTACACCGGCGTTTACCATGTCGACGTTACCATCTTCTTCTACAAGGATGCTGCCGTTAGGGTTCCATTACTTGATAAGGGTATCAATCCAATAAGCCTTTTTACTCAAAAACAAGGCTTAATTGGAGGATTAGGATTAGGTAATGGTGTATATGAATCGCCAGCTGATTTGATAATTCCAATTTGTTCATTTCATAGCAGTAAAGGGTATTGGTTTAAAATTGAAGGAGAAACAGATGTTCCTTTGAAGAAATTGAGATTTCCATCCAATACATTCAGAGCCGTTTTGGAAATGTATGTGTCGTTTCATGGAAATGATGAGTTTTGGTATTCTAACCCATCAAATACTTATATAAGAATGAACAATTTGACTAGTTTGCGTGGGAATGGAGCTTTTCGAGAGGTTTTTGTGACAATTGATGGAATGTTTGTTGATTCAGAAGTGCCATTTCCAGTAATTTTCACTGGTGGGATTAATCCTTTGTTTTGGGAACCTGCAGTGGCTATTGGTGCTTTTGATCTTCCTACTTATGATTTTGATTTAACACCATTCTTAGGGATTCTTTTGGATGGGAAAGATCATATGATTGGTGTTGGTGTTAATGATGGCATTTCTTATTGGCTTGTTGATGCTAATTTGCATCTTTGGTTGGATAATGGGTTAGCAAGTGTAGAAGCTAAATCTGTTGTTTACCAGAATCCTGGTTCTTCTGTTAAACGTCAAGAATCGTTTAGAATGCTTGATGGGTCGTTCGCAATCAAGGGAACGAGGAAAACACAGCTTGTTGGATGGATTAAATCGAGTATAGGGAACTTTACTACTTCTGTTATGCATCAGTATAAGTTCAAGAGCTCAATAAGATTTGGAAAAAATGGGAATCATAAGCATACTACACAGAGTATGAAGTCAAAGAGAGAAGTTAAAGTGATGAATGAAATGGGTGGATTGCTTAGTCGTGCGAGTGTTAAAAGAAATTATCCTCTCAAAGTGGTAACTTTGAACTTGCCTGGAACTAAAAAAGGTACCTATATGCTTATTACAAATGTTTCTCATGCTTTCTATCACCAGTATTCGAAGGGAAGGTTTTCGAGCACTGTTCACAACAAACAGGTTGCTAATGGCTGGATGGAGGTTAAGGATCATGATGTTATTGCAGGCAAAGCAGTCACTAACCAAACCTTAACTTGCCAGGAAGCATCTAGTTGCTATGTTCGTAGTGTTGCGGCCATTGATGGCAGCCTGATAAAAGATAATTCAACCTATTCTTGTCCATCATATATGTAGTATGATTTTTGTGTGTTGATTTCATTATAGGTTTTTTCTTGTTTTGAGATTAGCAAATAATTTGTGCCTTCTGTTATCTGTATTGATCCACATTCTCTGTGGGGTTATTTCACAATTTCTAATTCATTGCAAGGTTTCTTGCTTCAAAATTTGGTGTTCTTAGCTTCTAAGGTCTCTAGTACTTGTGTATAGATGTGTAAACTCAGAAAGAATTGCCATATTCAGCAGAATATAGAGTGTGTATTAAACAGTGCAAGTTCTAGTTCAGCTTTTGCAATCATTTTATGGTTAATAAATTTGTGGGCATTTGTTAATATTTTAGTAGGTTTTGAGTACCTCGTATGATATAACATGACTCTTTTCACTTTCAGTGCTTTGACAATTCCAGAGGGATGTTTTGCTTGACTTCCCTGGTATGTATGAAACTCCTATGCATAAGCACCAGCACTTTAGTTTTAGATACTTGTCTATGTCATGTCAAACACTCTTTTAACACGATGCATAATATGTATATTTTATGCTAATTTTTGTAAAGATAATCATGTTAGTGTATTTGTGTTATATTATATACTTATGCTGATGTCCATTTTTGTGCTCCATAGCTTGCTTCCCTTTCAAAATCCTTAATTGCTCAAGAGGGCTTGTTGGGATAGTTTTATTTTTACAGTAACAGGGTCATGGTCATATTGTATATGAGAATATGACTAATCATAACTTGATAGTTTGAAGATAATTAATCAGAAATAAGTAAAACTTTGTCTGTGATTTTAGGACTACTTTTGCTTAATTTAGTTTATAAGTTAATTGGGAAGGACGAGTTTGCTACATTTTTTAAATTCCTGAGCCATGAAAGCCAAAAGAAAGGTGTCTCAGGAACCTGCACCTAATAATGCCAAAGATGCCCTTATATATATGAAACTTCACTGAAATTGCACATTATCTGGATTCTTTAGGCTAGTAAGTTTTAACTTGAGGATGAAAATTGTAGATGGAGAACATCCACATGAAAATTGTATCAATCATATGTATGCCATGCCACCTCCAACGGATGCTGATCGATTAACTTGTCTGTATTTATGTTGATTTTCTATGGTTCACATTGGATTGATTGATCGTGTAGCTTAACAGCACATATGTTCTGGATTTACCTATTATTATAAAACCGGACGAGGACTGGGGTGTCTATTTCCAACATTCCCTTGCACAAAAGACAACAGAGTTCGTCCTTTATCAATATAATAGGATAGTTATGCTTATGCACCCCAATATGTTGGAGCCTTGGAAGTAAATGGCCAGAAATTATTGATAACACCCTATGCATCGCATATATATTACACTCATAAATATATGAGAAATTTTTACCTTGAGTTCATGAGAATGTTTGGTAGTCCGTAATCCAATATAATATAATCAAATGCGTTTCTAGTATATTTACATTAAAAATACATTTGATTACATTGCATTATGACCTAACAAACGAATGTACCCTATTATATAGTGCACTAATCTCGTATAAAATGGATCCTATTTATCTCACACATTTTTGATTGTACACAATAATCTCTGGTAAATGACTATTATGATATAAATCATCTAGCATTGAGCTACCATGTTCTTTTTTTTTTTTTTTTCCTCTTACTATTTTAAAATTAGTATTTCTTAATTCTCATATTATCATTAAAAAAAATGGTATAAGATTTTTGAGTAACTAAAGCTTTTACAACATAACAGTTGAGGGATTACAACCAGACAAGCCCTGTATACTTGAACAAAACAATATAAATTTTCTTTCTTGTTCCTATATAATGCCTCGTGCTTGTTTGTAAGCTTTACACTTTAATGAGTAATAGTAAAAGGAAAGATAAAAGAATAGACAAATATTTAGATTTCTGAACTACAATTATGCAATAAGAATCTTTTTTTTTTTCTCTCCTTTTTTTTTTTTCTTTTTTTAAACTTACCAAACTCAAAAGTGAAATTGCAAGTTGAAATGCTTTGATTTTGCAATCAGCTGGGACGCCAGAAACCTTTCTTACAAATGAGAAATTGTCCTTGGTAGAGACTGGTTGACCACTGAAGAGAACCAAATATCGAACTAAACTTATGAATCATTTCCATTGTATCTTGAATCAAAACATATCCACCAGGTCTCACGATTCGATCCATTTCTGCAGCTACATCTATAATGTCACACCTGAAATTTTGAAATATTTCAGCCCACTGTAAATTTAATGTGTAATGAACAAAGCTTTTGAAGTTGAGTCCAAGTTGTGCACCTTTGGGTTAGTTTTTTGAAGAGGAAGCTGGAATGCAATAGATCATATGTTCGAGGATACGTGCTAAATGATTCACACCAGTCGTGATAAATTCCAATCAACCCTCTGTCAAAAATAATGGGTAGAGTATTGTCTGTGTCAAAGGGGATAACATTCATCACCCAGTAAGGAAGATCAACTAGTGCTGCTGCAAATCTGTAAAAGAAGAAAAATTATTAGTAAGTCTAAGAAATGCTTTCGGAGCAATCAAGCAGTAAATAATTAACATGATAAAGAGTCAGCATAACCAAAGAAAAAGTATTGTAGCTCGTTCGATAAGCATGTACTTTTCTCAACTTAATTTGTGAGGGCATGTAAATATAATTATCAGTAAGAGAGAGAGCGGAAAGATAACTGGATGAGCTTGAGCACAGTGGACTTCCGCCCATTGTAAGTGAATAATCAAAACTTCTCTAAAAAGGACAAGTCAGACACCAAGTTCAACAGAACCACATGCAAAAAATCTTCCTGTCCATCCAAAATGCAAATATCTACCAAAGCAGAGAAAGCAAGAGATAGATTCTTGAATATGGAGTCCATAAAGAGATTTTACAGGTCAACACAAAAGTCGTTGGAACAATCGTGGCTGCAAGATGTCACAGCATCCGATGTGTGTTTCTAACTCATCTTCATATATCTTCGACAATTGGTCCAAAGCTGCATCAAGGTCTGAGCCTGTCAGGCAATAGGACCATGTAGTTTAAGTTCACTAAACATTTGTATGGCTCAGTTCTGAAAGTGATTCTCCAATTTTGACATTACTATGATATGGAATATTCAAAAATCGCTCAAAACGATTCCCCTGCTTCAAGTTTAGGACTTTCTGATATGACCATTCCTTTAACTGTTGCAAGATGGGTCTTCCGAATTTTCGCTTCTTTCTCCATGATTAAATCCTCCAAATTGATTTCACTTTCATACTTTAAGACCCAAAAGAAAATATATACCTAACCATGAACACAGCATGAAGCCACATCTCCAGGATACAACTTGAAAGTTATCAATTAAAAATTGTGATTAATATTTTGGATTCTCACTATCCATCTAGCACCTAGGAATAAATATTGTTTCCTAAATGGTTAAATACTGGGTCCAACTAAAGTGGAAAAAGTTAAGACTGAGATGGATTCACGAATAATTTCAATAAGGATACTGGACTGAAAACTAAAGCCAGTAAACATATACAAAAGGAGTCATCTACTTGCACAACTTAAGAGCAAATTTAAAGCAAATGTGGAAACCTCAAATGAAAAGTCAGTATGAGAATTAGCAGACCAAATAAATCTTACCCTCCATAGCCAGCATTCATATCCATTATATTTCGCACAGTAGACCAGTTTATAGCAGCTGCATTCAAATAAACATCTGATACAAGCACTGACCAATGTTTCGTATCCTCGTAAAACATTTCTCTAGATTCTGGTTCAGTTGACAGGCTTGGAGGCATACTGTAAAGTCTATCAGGCCATCGTGCAGGCCAGCCAACCAAGTTACTGCTGCCATCGCCTGGCAGACTTGAAAGACATCTACTGAGAGGCATATACCTGTGAAAGCCAAAAACAGTCATTAAGAAAAAACTATAAAATGGTAACCATGTGATTTAGACCAGACTGTATAATTAATGAGGACAGGAGAAAGGAAGTTCAATTCTGAAAGATTTACTACCCCATTCTCTCTCTGATACTCACCTATAGTCCCACAATAAGCATGCCCCAAGAACCCAAAAAAGACAAAGTAAAATGAAATACAATAAAATAAATTGCTACAAGAGATTAAAATTTTTGTAAATAATACCAAGGGACAATTTGCTTTTCCTTCTGATCACATATTGGAGGATCATTTACTTGGCGTTTCTCATAGCATGAAGAAGAGACAGGCTTCTGATATATGACAAGCCCAATCCCTGATGAAGTCGTAGTCTTTGCAGTTTGCTTCCAGCACATAGAATTTGTCAAAGATACCATAGCTGCACCAAACATGGAATATAAGCATCCAACTTAGATCATCTCAATTTAAACACATTCAAGTATTCACTTTCAACTCTCCCACTGATGCTGATGATATACCAACAACATGCATACAACACAAACAGAATACAAACCATACAATTCTATTATAAGCAAGTCAGTGAATTTTAAAGGGTTTTGGGAAGAAGGGCGGGAGAGGGACAGGCACAGGGTAAGATACATACACCACATAAAAATAAATAAATAAATAAAAAAAGAGACTATCAGCTCACAATTCCAAACATTGCGATCCCTGTCATCTCGACGGTATACTGGTGTAGCAGACCATGCAAAGAAACCTCCAGGCCTGAGTATCCTGTTGAGCTCCATTAGTGGTTTTCCACCTGAAATTCCAAAATTAGTGCAACAAATATATCAAAACTCCAATTGGCTGGTAGAAAGGATAGAACAAATTTATTGTTAATATAATAAAAGATTTCTAGGTTTAAAATTGATAAAAAGAAATACCATCTGCATCCCAGTGAACTCTGCATCGAGCACAATGAATCAGATCAAAAGCTTTATCAGGGTATGGCAGCTTTTGTGTGCCAATGACAGAAAGGGTAGCAGGAATTCCTCGCTCCAGAGCAAACTGTATCTGAGCTTCATGTTCATCCTTTGGAGCAAATGACATGGTAATAACATCTTTCTCCATCAAATAGCCACCAAAGCTAGCAACTCCACAACCAACATCTAAGACTACCCTTGTGCGCCTTCCCCACTGGATAATTGGCAAAGTCTGCAGAATTAGGAAGAAAAACAAAATCAGCCAAGAACAAGTTACTCAAACACACAGAAACATGACAAGCAACACTTGAAATTTAGAAAAACAAGAAATATTTTTCAAACCAGCAAATGCAATCCACATTATACCTTTTCAATGAAATTGATGTAGTCAGTAACTCCATCCTTGAATTGAGTACCACCTCCTGGGAAAACAAGATAATCACCATCCTTTCGCACCCAATTTTGATCCTTCTTGTATTCAACAAGCTTAGGGTGAGGGACATTATCATACCAAATCTAGAAATAAAAAAAATAAAAACCACATCATTAACATTTTCTTTAGAAGTATTGATGTATATTTCATTAGACAATAACAACAACAACTAAAGCTAAAACATTATTACTTCAAACCCAATTAATCAAAAATAAATGTTTGGAATTAATTTTAGAAGATTGAATTATCCACAAGCATACATCATTTGCATAATTAGTAATTGAACCTTTCACATAAGAAGGGTAAAATGGAAAGCAACTAAACACACATAAATGGAATACAATATGATGCTATAAATGAAATTTATTTCATTTCTAAATAAATATAGAAAAATAATTTCCAAAATTTAACCCAAACCCAATAAAGAATAAACAAACTAAAACCAAAATCTTACCAACGAATCAATAATCTCACCATGTCCCTGCTCTTAGGCCACAGAATGGACTTCTTATACCCTTGAGGAAGCGGCGGCAAACACCTTGGACTTGGTTTGGGACAATGCCTTTCTCTATGCTCCATGTGCCTTCTTGATGGGAGATCTTTTATAGCCTTGAAATTATCCAAACACGGTATATAATCCACCGCCACCACACCCTTACAAAGCGTCCACTCTGTTTTCCCAATCCTACCCACATCCCCAACAGCAGAAACCGAACTACTCTCATCATTTCCACTCTCATTCTCATCCCCATCAGCATTATCATCACCATTGGTGGGTGAATCAGTGGAGGGTTGCAGAGAAGGTGGGGGTGGAGAAAATGGTGGGGAAGAAGATGGGTTGGATTGTTTTTGGAGATCAGAGAGAGAGAAGTAAGAGAAACGAGTGTCATTAGTGTACACAAACAGAATAGCACAAATTAGCAAGACAAAGAAAGCGAAAATGAATGGGAATTTCTTTTCTTTGATCAAATTTTGAACAGAAATCGCCATTTTTGCTCTGTCTCTGTATGAAATCTTGAAAGAGAAAGAGAATTTATGTAATTATTGTTGAAAGATTCAATATCTTGAAACAGAGAGAGCAAAGAAAAGGTAAAAGGCGGAACCTTTTTTACTAGTCTGTGGCTCTATGCAAATGCAATTATTTTGGCGCTTTCTGTGACCTAACCTAAGTAACTAACTCTGTTGGCTGCAATAAATTAGTCTAAATTTATGAATTAATTTCTACAATTTGTCTATAATGAAGATGAATTCAATTAAAATTTTTATAGACTTTTTTTTAAGTGAATAACTTTTGCGAAATTCATGAATTTTTAATAATTTATATGAAATTTATAAAATTATGAATGACTTTTAAAAATTTTATTTAAAAAAAATTTATAGATATTGATTGACTTTTATAGATATTAATGGATTTTAATTGATTTCTAATATTTATTTTATTAAGTAAAATTGTTAAATAATTAATTAATAAAATTAATTTTTTTAGCTACAAAGGAAAGGAGAATATAAAAAAAAAAAAAAAACACTCAATTGTCATTAACTTCCATCTGCATATGAACTATCTTTAGCCAGCTCACACCTACCTTGTCATTTTGCAAAATAGATAAAATTTTATCAGAATGATCATTCTAAATATTTACCCCTCAAACATGACTTAAATCCATAAATACTAGAAAATTTATTTGCATTTTCTGAATATATGCTTATATATCACATTATAATAAATTTTATTTTTAGGTTATTTTAACTTCTTAATTTTATATAAAATATCATTGATATTAAAAAGTTCAAATAATAAAAATTAAAATGTGAAATTTGTAATAAAACAAATTTTTTATTGCAATTATAAAAAAATAAAGTCACATTAATGATTAAAAAAACACACTACATATGATTAGTCAATTAAAAATAATTAATTTAAAATTTATATAATAATTTTATATAATTTTTTATGTATATAAATTACATATTCTATTTAAAAGAAGAAAAAAAGAGAACATTCTAAACTTTTTAAAAATTATGTTTATATTAAACTATTTATAATGGTTAGTCACTCACCCGTTAACATATTCTTATCAATTATGTGAAATATTTTATTTTATTTTTTATATGTGGCTTCAAAAAAAGTCGACTGAAATCTTGAGAGGAAGTGAAAGAGAATTGTGAAAATTTTTTATTCATACTATACATAAAAAGTCGATGAAAGTATATAAAAGTCTATTATTTATAAAAGTCAATGACTTTTTAAATACCAATTAACTTTTATAAACTTTATAAAAGTTGCAATTGAATACCTCTTGATTTCTATAGAATTTTTTTAAAATTTTTAAAAGTCATTATTGAATACCTCTTGATTTTTATAGAGTTTTTAAAACTCATTATTGAATACCTCTTAACTTTTTAAGTTTATAAAAATCTTTAATTCTCCTAATTTAATACACCCATGTAAATTTAGTTTTTCTTTTAATAAGTTTTTGAAATATTTTTTTATTCAATTAAAATAAATTAGTCTAAGTTGGAAAAGGACAGTAGTAAATAAATTTATTTTTTTTTCACTGAAAATAATAAATAATTGGCTTGTTTCTTTCATGCTCATGTTATATCAAAGTCAAACTAATTTCATAATCAATCCTTAATTTGATTGGTTTAATCCATCTAATTCTATGACATTATTATGACATTATATTATGTTTTTGTTTTTCTAAAATTCAAAATATGATTAAAATAAATAAAATAGTAAATATAAAAAAAATAAAATATATCCATCATCAACCATGGACTTCTAAATTTATGTATCATAACAAATAATTCAAAGACACACAACATAAAATGATAATAATAATAATAATAATAAGCAAACAAAAGGCTCGACAATAAATTTCATATCCTAAATATAAATAGTAATAGAAAAAGTTCAAATACAATTTTTTTATTCAACTTCAAATATAAAAATTTTATAAAAGTATTATAGTTTTTCATAAAGTTGTAATTTTACTATAAACAATTTTGATCAATTTTTTTTTTTCCTTTAAAAAAACTAAGTTCGACAATTTTTATCAATTAATCAAGTTTATATTTGATCAACATAATTGTAAAGTACATTGGATTTACGATTTAATTAATTAGATAAATTATTTGATTTTTAAAACATAGTGTTATATTTCAAGACGTGAATGAGTGAGAGTTAAATTTATTAAGAGTAACAATAGAATGGGGCCGAATTTCACCCTTTTCGATTTTGATCTCGGCATTGAACCTCCGTCTCGACGAAGAAAATAATCAGTCCCCCTATCCCTGCCCCAAAGGGGTCAAGGATCCCTGACCTCAATCCGATTCACCTGCTTTTTTTTTTTTAAGAAATTAATTATGTTTTTTTCATATTTTAGATTGTGAAGTCATTATACATAAAAATAAACTAAAAAGTCTAGCATCCTTCTTTTTTTTTTATTTTGATAAATACTTAACAGTATATAATAATTCGTAAATAAAAATAATAATATTAACCAATCAATACATTTTTTTAGTCAAAAGATAGGATGACTTTCTTGTAATTGGCAAAATTGTAATTATATAAATTACTAAAATGTATTATTTAAAAGACTATTAAAAAATGGTGTGCTCGCGTGTGTGTCAATAAATATATATACATATATATATTTTGAGTCGGGTTCGAGGCAGGATATACAAATACCTCTAGCACCCCATCCCCGCTAAAAAGTATTTTGGGTTTTCCTGAAACATGATCTGATCCTGGTCAAAAGTTAAAATTTTTACTCTGATTGGATTGGATTCAAGGCGAAAACTTAAGAATTCGAGTCAAATTATCATCTCAAAAATTTATGAATATTAGTATCATATAATTATTGTTGAAACTATTCAAATTTTGAGTTAAATTGAATTCATATTAAGCCTAATTCCAAAAATAAGTGTTAATTTATTGTCTAATTATGGATCAATTTTCATAAGGTCAATTCTTCAATTAAAAAAAAAAGATATTATATGTTTTTTAGATCGTCGACAGCAGGATTCGAACCTGCGCAGGCAAAGCCCAACAGATTTCGAGTCTGTCTCCTTAACCACTCGGACATATCGACAATCTGTTTTAAATTTTGATAATTAATATTAATATAGTTATTTTAAAAAAAATTAAAATTTGTAAAATAAAACAGCCCACCATGGGGCTCGAACATGCAACCTCATGTTTAGAGCCATGGCCTTTACCAACAAAACTATAATGGCATTTTGTTTTAACTTCTCTACAGTTATAGATATATAATAGTTTTGAGTGGTCATCCACAAACATCATTGTTTTTCACTTAAAAAATGTTCTCAAAAACTAACATGAAGCTAAATTTTTAAGATTTAGTTGGTATTTAATGGATTGATTTCAAGATTTAGCCATGGAAATAGGAAAATTTTGGAAAGAGGAAATGTTGAAGGATCTTACTAGAAGGAATAACACTTTATTTACTTAGACTATAAGGAAAATATATGTGGGAAAAGAAGAAAATAAAAGAAAAGGTTGACACAAAAGAAATGGGTAATGAGTTGTGACCCCTTTTGAGTCTTAATTATGTATTTTGCAATATGTTCAAAAGAAATTAGATGGTGACTTGAGGGTGGTATTTGTAAAATATGGTAAGTTTTATTGGTTTGAGTACGTTAATAAATTTAAATTTTTAAAGTTGATGTAAACATAAATGATATTTTTTTTAAAAAAAAATTATAAATCTCTTAATTTCAGTATAAATAATTTATTTTTTATCAAATTAAAGAGGTAAATTAATTTACTGTTAGAAAAAATTAATATAAATATTTGAATGAAAAAAATTGGCAAAATCTTTATACAATTGTGAAATCAAATTAATAAACAAAATAATATATATATATATATATATATATATATATATATATATATATATATATATATATATATTCTCTACTAATTAATTAACAATATATTACCTTGATCTATTAATTAATTATATTTCATTGGTCTCATCAACAACATAATTAAAAGTTGTGCATATATATCTTTCCATAATCTAATTTCAACCTTATTATTTATGTTAATCAAAAGCCATGTTTATCAAATACTCATACTTTACCAAGCAAGACAAGAAAGCAAAAAAGAAACAAGCACACATGGACTAGTAACAATCTATACCTTAGAAGCAACTAACAAACTAAAGCACTACAACCCAAAAAGAAAACACCCACCAACACCAATTTACCTTTTCTTTATTATTATTATTATTATTATTGATTATTATATACCGATTAGGAGTCACAATATTTTAGTTTAAAAATAATTTTAATATTATTAAATCAAAATTCATTAATATTAAATAATTCAATTTTAAAAATTTTGATGAAAATAAAAACCCATAATATTATAAGTGTACAGTTTGGAATAAATCATATGAAAAATTCATTTCAATTTAATGAATTCTATTAATAAAATTCAATTCAATTAATGAGAAAATTCATTTGTTTAGAATAAATTTTAAAGTAATAAAATTCATATGAATTATATCTTTTGAAATAATTGAAAAGTAAAAAAAGAATATAATTATTTTTTCATTTAACCTTTATGTGGGGAAGAATTGTGTTTAATTTAAATAAAAAATATTTTAAATTTTTAATAATAAATTTTATTAAATGAATTGAATTCTTACAAAATCTTTTCATTTTGACATGATTGCATTTCTTGCAAAAATAACTTTTTTTTTTTTAACTAAAAAAGTCAAAAAAAAATTGAATTATATTAATTGTAGCTTTTCAAAAATGAAAATTGGCAAAATAAAATTTAATAAAATTAAATTTTTGTAAAATTTGAGTTTTCAAATAGAGGCATAGTCTTAAAAATAATTATGAATATTACAATAAAAATTTATTAACATACTGAGTAAGTTTTTTAAAAATAAGATTATATAACAAGTTAATTTTGATGTATCATAATAAGTTCATTTTTGTGATATAATCAAAATACACATCATCAACACTAAAATTTAAAAGAAAAAAAAATTATAAAATAAATAAATTTTTTTCTTTATAATTTAATTTAAAAAATCTAATAATTTAATTAATAAAATATAAATTCACTTATTAGCTAAGTTAATCTGAAATTGCCAGTAATAATCTCTTTAAATACTCAACATATTGCACACTCTTGAAGTCGGCAGTTCCTATCTTCTTTTCTTCTCTATCTATAGAATTTTATATCATAGAAACAAACATGGCAAACATTGCACAAGTAGCAGGAGTAGATGCTGTAGGTCTAGCAAACATGATAATATCAGCAGCCAGAAAAGCCACCACTCACCGGAAAAACTGCGAGCAGCTGGCGGAGCACGTGAAGCTAATAGGAAACTTGCTAGAGAAATTAAAATCGAGTGATCTAATGAACCTTCCAGCTACAAAAGAACCCTTACAAGCCATGGAAGAAGCTTTAAGAAAAGCACTTGATTTGGTTGAAAATTGCAAAGACAAGAGTTATCTTTATATGCTTGCTATGGGATGGAGTGTTGTTTATCAGTTCAGGCAAATCCAGGCTGAGATCGATCGATATCTTAGGCTTGTGCCTTTGATTTCACTTGTTCATGAGTTTAGAATGCAGGTATGTATATCATTTCTTTCTTTATCAATAATTAATACATCATATATAGTACTAAATTCTGATTTGTTTCTTAAACTATAAAATTAAAGAGTTTAAACTTAATTAGAGCTAGATTAAATAAAAATAATATATTAACAGAGATTTTCTCTTTTTAATAAAAATTTATTTTATGCATTCAATTAATCATTGAATAATTATGTGTGTATCTTATACAGTAAAAAGTTTTACATTAATACAATAAAATAGGTAAAAAAAAATATTGGTATTTTTTCATTAGATAAAAAATAGACAAAAAAAATTATATCGATTAAAATTTCGCATTACTCATTACTTTAATATACGAAATAAATCTTTGCACTTTATATATGCAATAATTTTTCGTAAAAATAATGTTGAAATCATTATAATTCTTTCATCTTTAATAATCTTCAATGTAAAAAAAAAAAAAAAATTATTTTAGAATTTTTAAAGAAAATAAATTGTTAAAATTAATATTTTATATATTATACTCCATCCGTTTTAAAATAATTATCGTTTTAAAAAAAAATTTATTTCAAATTATTTGTTATTTTAAGAGTTCAATGGAACATTTATTAGTTTTTTTTTTTCAATTTTATCTTCATTCCAATTCCAATTCCAATATTTCATATATTTTTTTTTATTTAGTAAAAGAAAGTAAGAATATATTTATTCATATTTATTAAAATTAAAATTATTTAATAATTTTTTTAATATGTGCATATTTTTAAAATGAAAAAAAATATATTATAAAAGATAAATATTTAATTATTAAATTATTAATTTTAAATTAATGGCACCAGACACTAGGTTATTTACTAAAGAATCATATTTTGAATTTCTTGCCATATTCTGAGCACTGAGCAGACAATATGTGCAAGAATAAATTGTCTTTCGGAAAACAAATTTCAGGTAATTATTGACCAAAATGTTTTACTATAACCTTGACCATTGATATCAGGAGGGTCCACATATTTGGTGGGTTCCACACGGTAGAGAATTATGATACCATCCATGAATGTTCCAATCTCTATATTAACAAGTACATAAAGAAACTTTTCTAGAATTATTGTTGTCGGTGTATTTTTTAGGAAAAGAGTGCATAGTAATGAAAAAATTTTAGTTAAATTTAGTATATCATGATTAATTATAAACTGTAAAATTATAATTTTTTATTTAAATAAAAATTATTTTATAAAATAAATATAATAATTAATTATTTAATGATGTATTATAATTAATATGTTAATGTGTCAAATTATTATTAATAATTTATAATTTGATGTAATAAATTTATAATTTTCTTTACAAATTAAGATTCGCGATTAGCTCGTGAACAACAAGTAGTTAGTACTAATAATAATAATATTAGAATCGCCTCTAGTTGTGATATGGACTTTCGATTACTGCACTGCATTTGAAATATAATTAAAATTTTGAACTTTTTAATTGTACTTGATACTAGTAGTTCACAAGTTGGTCTTGAAATGATAAAAACATGCAGAATATAAAGGAAGGGTTGCAGGCCATTGAAGAGGATCATAGAGAATACACTCTTGAAGAAGAGGATTTAGAGGCACAGAATGTGATATTAAAACCTGACAGGTCAAAGAAAGATGCCAATATATTGGAGAAGTCACTGTCTCGTAGATATCCAAACTTGGAATTTCATGAGGCTCTTCAAGAAGAGAAAGAGAAGCTTCATATTGAGCTTCAAAGATCAAGAACTATCAATGATCCTAATCAATGTCGAGTAATTGAACATCTAATTGAAGTTACTGAACATGTTGTTAATGCAATTCCTGAGAAGAAAGTCTCTAAACTTCTTGTCAATGAACCAACTTATACTGTATCAGGGTAAGTTTTGAGACCGCTGTTATAAGACTAATAGAAGTTTAAAAGTAATTAATAACATCCCAAATTGCTATTTTATTTTATTTTTTCGAAAAACAGTTTCAATCTCAATGTTAAAGGATTTTATACAATCTGCTTTTAGGTACATAACCAATGCAAAGTCTAGCTATGGAGACATGAAGCCTGATGATAAAGGTCAATCTGAGTGGCAAGTTGATCTTTTTGATTGTTGTGAGGAGCCTTGTTTGAGTGAGTTCCTACAATCTCTTCCTTTTCTGAATTTATTATAACCAAGCCTAGTCAAGAACATGGTTCTAAATATTAGCCATTAATATCATGGGTCAGCTTTTTCTCACCTGTTTTTTATTTTTGATTTTTTGAACAAAAAAATAATTTGTAACTGCTTTTTGGTATCCGACTTTTAAAAGAAGTAGAGTAAATCATGTTTTCTTCAAAAGCAAGTAAAAAAAATATAAACAGTAAAAATAAGAAAAAAAAAATCAAATTAAAAAAAAAAGTATTTCACAGTAATGTCAAACTGACTTTAATTATTTTTATTTTTATGATACAGGCTTAAAGACCTGCATTTATCCCTGTGGCATATTTTCAAGGATAGCTAATGTTGTGTCAAAAGGGGAAATATGTAAGCTTTCTGAAAAAGAAAAAAATATCGGAAATTGCTAATTAAGTACCTAATTAACATATTTGACTGTATAATTCTCTTTCAGTTACAATTTCTCTTAGCATTCTTTCTTGTGCAAAACAGCTCGTGAACGTGCAGTCAATGATCTAATGGCATATGCAATCTTCTGTGGATGTTGCTGTTATACCTGCTGCATTAGGAGGAAAATTCGACAAATTTTTAATATACAAGTATTTTTCTGCACTAATTATGAAAAATTTTAAGTTCCTCCTTTTAAATTATTATATTTTATTTTATAAAGAAATATGACTATTATATTAATTTTCAGTAGTTATTGAATTCCAATTAAACAAAATTTAAATATGAATGTTTTAAGCAGAATCAAGCAACTAACTAAAAACTATTAAGGCTCATTTTATTTTATTTATTTTTATGATTTTATACTTCCAACATAAATCCAAATACTCTAAAAAAAATTTACTAGATTTTGACATTAAGTTTCATTTTATTGTGCAGGGAGGATTGTGTGATGATTACTTAACTCATCTCATGTGTTGCTGTTGTGCAATGGTTCAAGAGTGGAGGGAGCTTGAAGCTAGAGACTTTGAAGGCTAGTGCAATACAATTTCCATCTTCTAAACTACCATTCACTATAAATCTCTCTAACAATTCCAATCTTTGCAGGTTGTCAAGGGAGAAAGATGATTCCTCCACCTTACCAATATATGAAGCCTTGAAAACCTATCAAGATTATCATCAAGTTTTGTCAATTTCATGTAAATATATATGGGTATAGAGAGCAATATTTTTTGTGTGAAAACATCTGAAAATTCCCATGGCTGTTTGGGTTACGGCTCACAGGCCATGAACTAGATTGCCACGAACTCAGTCGGTTCTAAAACTAATTAGAGGAAATTACTCAATTTACCCATTTTTTTTGTCATTTATTTTTATACACTCCATATAAAAGTTTGACATTTGTATTACTTTTGTATGTTTTTTCATTTATCATTCTTATTTTTTTATCTTATTTGTTAAAAGCTGACTTAAACTTTACTATTTTTTTCTCTTTTTATTTGCTTTATTTTGAATTCTTACAGTTTCGTCTTTCTTTCTTTTTCTCTTTTCTTTCTTGGATTTTTCTTTTATTTTCCCATCAATTATTGCTTGAAATTTAATATATTTGCAGTTATTTCTCACTTCTTCTTCAACTTTGGGTGTTATCTTTTACATGCAAGCGATTTTTTTATTTTTTATTTTGTAACTTTCATTTTTACCTTTTTGTTATTATTGTTTGATGTTATGTTTGAAATCGGTTCTTTTTCATCTCCTATTCTTCGGTCTAATAATCAAATTTTTAGAGATTTAGTTATTCTTATTCTTCTCTTAAGAAAAATTTGAGAGTTAGTGATAAGCAAAAAATGACTAAAAAATGGATTCTAAATCTACTAAAAAGTTTTTTTTCCTCAATCATTTATCAAAAGAAAGAGTTATTAAGATTTTATTTCCAAAAATTTTAAACCTGTTGGTTTATCGAGTTGCCCAGATAACGCAATCTTATTTTTTTTTATTTCATGGAGCTTTCTAGCCATTATGATGTTATAATGGAAGATGATGAATGTGCCACTATCTCAGTTTAGATGGGTCTATGGTTTTTAAGATATATAATATAAGAAATTTATATTTTAGGAGGCTATTAAATGAGACTTTTAATTTTTTGAAGATATATTTCAATTGCTTGATAAAAACTTATTTGTGTTGTATTGTGGTTTATTAAAAAGGGTTCTGAAATTTTGGAATGCCACCTGTAATTATATACAAGGAGAAAAAAATTGTATTACAGAGCCTCCATTTTTGTTAATATTTTTTTAACTTTTCTTTTATTTTGGGTGTATATTTAATTTATTTTCTTTATATATTTGATTAATGTTTGGTTGATTTGCTGTATATGTTTAATTGATTTTGTATCATTTTATTGTTGTATAATGTTTTCTCAAATTTCCTTTTCTATATAATTATTTTTTCTTTTTATATTATTTTTTTGAGCAGTGAGTTAGTCATATTTATAAAATAAATTATATATCAAGTCTATAATTTCTAAAAATAATTAAGTAGAAAGAAATTACATTTTTAATAGTAGCAGATATTTTTTATATACTCATAATATATCAAAAGTATACCATTTGCTGCTTTTATAATCATTTTTAATTCAATATTTTTTTACAAATTTTGACATAATGAATCAACCAACTTAGTTTTTTCAAATTTGATTAAAATATACTATATACCAAATATATTAAATGAATACTATTTTAAATTAAAATATCAATTTTAAAAACGAACACTAAAAATTTAACAAATATATACTAAACATATATTCAAAATATACTACGAGTATAATATCATATACTCACAATATACTACGAGTACACCATTTCGCTAAAGAGCGTAAAAATATTAAAAAAGTAGTTGAAAAACGTATTTTTTTATAAAAAAATAGTTAAAGAGCGTGTTTTTACAAGAAAATTGTTCAAAGCGTAAAAATGTAATATTAAAGTCTTTTGTAGGTATTTCTATAAAAATCCCAACTAATTACTTGTACAGATGGCATAGAGTATAATAGTACGAAATTCATTTCTAAAGAACTACCAGTATGGTTCAAATTCCAACAGCATGTCAGTACATAAAATCCAGAAAACCAGAAAAAGCTTTATTCAGGGCAAGAAAACAAAAAGGGTTGATCCTAAAGCCGCCTGGTAAAGATCACGAGAAAAGGCAAACGTGTTCAAATGCTGCCTCAGATGTATTATAGCGAACTACTGTATCAGAATATAGAGTGAGGTCAGTAAACTCATGCCATCAGAGAAGCATTGTCCATATGGACGATAGGATCATATCCAGAGGGAACTCTGTTAAGAAGAGGAGCTGGCCCTGGCTGAAAATCACATAAATAATGAAGTGCCAACAAGGAAAAGTAGCATGTAAGAATGGTTTTTCCATGTTTCTTGAATAACAAACTACAATTCAGCTTTGGAGGACTTTGTATCGTCTCTCCCCAGCGAGAAGAGCCAACGGAACAGTAGTAATGACTTACTGGTTTCAGGCTTCTGCTCTAGTTGTTCCAGCTTCACAGTGCAGATAGCATTATAGTCATGCTTTAAATGAGGAGCGACAATCCTTTTCTGAAGAAAGAAAGCAAAAATGAATCCATAACGAGCATGAGAAAGTGATAATTAACTAAACTCTTTAGTTGAATGAAACTAATACCTTAAACTCTTCAAATGGACAGAAATCAGAATTATTGCAACCCTATTCACAGAACAGGAAAAAAAATACATTAGTATCTAAACATACATATATATATATATATATATATATATATATATATATCAGAAATTAACAAACGTAGAACTGGATCAGGACAAAAAAAGTATGCAATCAACTGGACCAGAAAATCATACCGCCATTGGAATGGGATGTTCATTATGGAGTACTCGGACGAAGTACTTGCTTGAAGGGTTTGCTGGACAACTATACAGGACCAACATGTTGTTTCCAGCAAAAGGTGCAACAACACTGCCCTGCCAATTTCTACTGTGGGGAGGCCTTGGAGGAAGCTCCAAAGGTTGATCCCTTTGAATTTTTTGAAATTCTGAAAATTGAAAGGATTACTAGCAGTATAGCATATAACCAAAGCTCCATATATACACATATGACTATGCATATAATTTATGAATAAGTTGATTAAGTTGCATTCATACAAAGATTGGCATAACAAAATGGGGGGTCCATGGACAAAAGCTCTCACCTGATCCTTCAAGGAAAAGACCAAGCAGACATGTAAAAGGAACCACAGTCTCTGCATGTGCAAACCGCAGTCTTGCTTTTTCATAACTTCCAGGAGCAAGTTTTTCTAGAAGCACAAAATGGAGAAAAATTAAAACTGTAAATTCACAGGAAGGTCACTGGCAAAATATTCTTTTAGAAGAATTGCAACTTATCACTGGTAGGAAGGAAAAGGTTTGTCATTACTATAATATGAATTAACAATAACAACGAATGACTACGAGAACTTCTATATAAAATTTTGACTACAACCAATCAAATGAATAACTAATCACAATATCACATCCCTAAGTATTGACAGTTGCTGACAGTCAATGTTGGACCCAGTATGCTAGTTTCAGATTTTGTGTCAAAAGCTGATAGGCTAAAATCTCCCCAACCCCCCGCGGTTGAAGGCAAATCTAAAAGTAACCACAACACTAATAACCCTTTTCATCAAGTTCCTCTTCGTCCAACATAATTTACTAATTTAATGAAAGTTCAAGGCTTCAATCAGGCTAAAAAGAGATGTAATAGTACGACTTAAAGTACGAAACATCAAACATGGCATAAAAGAACAAAAGAAGACTATACACTAGATCATTCAATGACTTATATTACCTTCGTGTGCCTCAATAGCTTGCTCCATGGACTGAACAACATCTTTAAGTAGTGGCACTCCCATATGATAGTTTATTGATTTACCATAACCCTTCAATATAAACAACTCCAAGTCATCTGTCCACTCCAGCAAAGCCACCTAAGCTTGCACATAAGCATGTGTTTTGCAAGTCAATATCCATAAGAATGAAAGCAAGAATAATTCATTAATTTGAATTTTCTGACTAGAATTGCAGTCTTCCTTAATAAAAAGGCTCTATCACAAGCTAGAAAACATACTCCTTTTCTTAGGTTAATAAAATGTAAATTTATCCCCAGAACGACCTAAATAGAAATAAGAATAAAAATTAGTAAAATCACAAATAAGTTAAATCTACCTCAAAATGACTGAAAAGACCACAAGCTTGATCTGTTATATCCAACAAAGATGCTTCCTGCCAAATTGAAAATTCAAGGCAACATTCAAAATCAAGTAAAAGTCAACTCAAAAGTAAATCAATTAAATAATAATGAAAGAAAGGAACTTGATTGGTAATGACAATTGCAAGACATTGCAAAAGATGTAAATTAATCACCTGTTTACAAAGAAACCAGAGAGAAGCAGTATCCTGTCTTGTAAAATTAAGCCCATAACGACTCACTAATGCAGCTGTAATTTCATCCAAAATGGGTTCCTTAAGCTTCTCAACAGCTGGCTCTTGCCTTTTCCTAAAAACCTGCATCCATAGGTAAGTATTTAGTGAAAGCAATTAACTCATAAATACTCTGACCAAGATCCATGCACTGGGCATGCAAATTGCAAAATTCACAAATTCCCTAATCTGCATCACTAAAAAAATTTAGAAGAAAGAAATTGATTGACAAAAAACAAAACTAAATCTTGAACGTATAAATTAAAGGGAAAACCACTTCACAGAAGAAACAAAAAGCACATCTCACAGAATTCAGAACTACAGTGCCCATTATTTACATTAAAAAAAAAAAGTACCTAGCACCACAAAATCATAGTGGCCATTCATTAAAATGATTTCACAGTTCAATTTTGTCAAATAGAACAATTCAAGGTGGCAGCATTTGAAACATGAAGGGGAAAGATCATCCTAGATTGTTCTTTTCACAATGCTAACAAATTAATAATATTAAAAACAACCAAACAATGTTAACAACAATATGAAGAGGAATTACTTGGTTCAAGTGAAGAATCCAAAAGGACCAAAGGCATAAGAACAAAAGGTCATTGTTACCAAAATAGGATCTAAAGAGTTCAAGCAGCAGGATAAAATGGCAATGAAAAAGCAAAGCCACACACATACCTTGTAGTTTTCACAACAATCATGAAACCTAAGCATTATATCACTTGCACGGCTTTCACTGCTAATAGCAAAAGCTCGATGCTGCCCTGGTCCAAGACTTCCCTTCTTACTGAACAGTCCCATGCCAAATGCCACAGCACTAGCTGCTGTCCGAGGAACCTATCACATTAAAGGAAAGGGGAATGATAATTCTTGACAAAAAAGAGAGCAAAAAAAATGAAGGGAAAAAATGAAAGCCAACAGGACATGAAAGAAGTTTCAATCAGCATTAACAGGGTCAATTGGAAGATAAAAGGTACTCAATTGGATACCCAAACCTCAAAGTAAGAGTGCAAAATAAATAAAATAGTAATTTCAATGATAAAAATCTAACCAGAGAATCAAACCATCAGGCATGTCATGCAACTAGAAGAAAACATAACTAGAGATAGAGCTCACCTGTGTAGCCTTCATTGTATACACATCAGGGTGATAATCCTCCTTGAACAAATCTGGAAATTTTTCCCTAAGTCTGATTCCAAAATCATATAATTCCTCTTCTCCTTTGTGAATCAATTCACCACCTTTCAATTTTCCTCTCCAAGGAGATTTCCAACCCTGTAACCAGGTGGGAACTTTCTTTGAAGACAAATCCTTCTCTTTGGCATCTCTTACAAGTTCTTCCAAATGAGATGCCAACCGGTCTAATTCTTTCATCCGTTTAACGGTAGGAGAACGAGTTCCATGTCTTGCCTGGGAAGCCATAGCACAGTATTAACTTTGAGGCCATCACGTTAAAAACCCAGCACAAATAACTAGAAAGTTGAATAAAAAAAGAAGCCTCCCAAGGTGATGTAGAAAAATCAAGTAAATACTCAAACAGAATGCGATAATGTAACAATAATCATGCATGTCTGAATAAATTTGTTGAGCATGTAAGGCCTAATTAGGAAAAAATTGCCTACCTGTTTCATGCATTACATCACAATCATTTGCAAATTATAGCTCAAGTAACTTAAATACAAATATTAATATATGTATAAATAAAAGCACTCATTGTATAATGGTAAGTTAATGTTATTACTTTTTAACATAAAGATCTACAATCAAACCTAATGAGTGAAGAAGTTACACTAACTCTAATAAACAGTTTCATTCAAACGATAACAATAAATTGGACACTACAAGTTTAGCAACCATTATCAGATTGAAGAATAAAATATGCCAAATTCAAGATTCAAAAAGAAATAATTACCACAAGATTTAAGTGGATAGGATTACATCCCTCCGGAATACTAGACTGTTCATAGGATTCGAAACCCAAATCTTTCACAGCACCATATCTGCAGCCAGAGAAACAAAATCAGCTAAATTAAACAATGGCACAATATTAAATGCTAATTAATCTCCAATTTCAAATTAACACAAAAATTTTAACAGAAATAAATAAAACTAATAATTTGTTTCAATCTGAAGCTAAAGCAAACGAACCACAAGAAGCACATACACTCAAAACAGCGTCGTTTTAGCTTCTTTCTTCGCATTACTATAAATAAATTCAATGAATAATACTAAAATCTGTAATTGATCAAAGAAACTGAAACCTAATAACAAAACGCGAATCATAAAGCCATTTTAGAGATAGAGTGAAAGAGAGAGAGACCTTGTTACAGTGGAAAGGTGTTGGCGAACATCAAAGCCTTGATCAGCAGCTATAGAATGCGCGAGTATTGATGACAAGAAAATAACAAAAGAAATAGAAGCCATGGCCATGTCCGTCTTCATTTTTGCTTATTTTCTTTGTTTTTGTGGTTTTATAGAAAATCGGTTAAACCTCCTCTCCACGCTCTTCGAGAATATGATTCCAAGTTCTGATACTTTTTTTCTTTTTCATTTTTTTACCGTGATGGCGTGATGCAACTCACCCAAACACGCAAGTACCGTTTCATTTTTATTTGAAAATTTTTAATACTATTTATTTATTTATGTATATAAAACAAAAATTTATATATATTTCAAAATTAAAATATTTTGCCCGATATAATTAAATTTTTATTTCATTTAATAATTAAATTCAACTCATTCCATTCCATATTTAATTTAAATTTATATTCTTAAATGATGAAAATAAAAAACCCTAACGGTCTATTCTTTTTCTTTTCTCTATAGTTTTAATATTTTTATATTAAATTTAATATGAATAGTTTTTTTCCTACTATTGTTATCATATCCACCACCAGTTCCACTCATTTATCATCTACTTACACGTTCTCCTCTATTGTCGCTCGATACTTTTTATAATCGATCTAGTTCTCTGCCTCATTTCACCGTCGCTTCCCTATTTCCGTTTTTACTATATGTGAATGAATATGTGTTTACTGTTACTAGGGTGATACTTTTCATTTTATTATTTTATATTAATTTTTTTTTTATTTTTTATGTTATTTTATCTTTTATTTTTAAAAGTTTTGTTATGTCTTCTCTTATTAGAAGTTTTTTTTTTTTATTATTATGAGTCTGGTAGTATATTTGTACACTATTGTATTTCATATGCTAGTAAAGAGAACAGTGGTTTGTCATATTATTCCACTATTACAGTCGCAATTTTTTAAAACCAACTATATGACAGTTGGATGTTCTATTGAACATTTGCGATCTGCGATTCTATATCAAGTCCTTTTATATTGAAATTTATATTTAGCCATTGATGATTAATGAAATTTTATTTTATTTTTAAAAAAAATTATATTTATTTCAAAATTAAAATATTAATTAATTTTTAATTTCATTTAATAATTAAATTCAACTCATTCCATTCCATCTTTAATTTAAATTTAATATTTCTTAATAAAAAGCTGAATTTAAAAATTATTTAAATTTTTTTTAGCATGTGTTAAGTAAATTTTTTAAAAATAAAATTTATATAGAACTACTTCATAAAAAAATTTCAAAGCATTATGTTTTTATAAATTTCAATTAAAATTTATATAAATCAATACATATAATATATTTTTTTTCAATTGATTTATATCTAATAAATTTAATCATATATTTTTTATATTAATATTTAAATATAATAAATAATAATAATAATTTAAGTATGTTAAAATATTTTAAAAGTACACAAGTTAAATAAAATATATATATAATCAAAAGCATTGTATCAATTAATTTTTATGAAATAAAATTTTCAGTTTTTAAAAATATAATATAGTTTATATATAATTCGGATTTGTAGAGAAAAAAAAAAGATTTGAATTGTAACAAATTATAATATCTAATATTATTTTTTAAAAAAAATTAATTTGATAAAATGGAATTTATTTGATAATTTGATTCAATTCCAAGTTGTGTGTTATTGGGCCCCGTTTGGAAATATGAAGTCCAAGTTATGTTTTGTTTACAAAAAAACCTTACTTATATACATATCTCAGCCCAATGAGTTATATATGGCAATTGGGCATCTATTTTTCAGATTTAGACTTGATATGTTGTTTACGACAACCAACCAACATTTTCATTTCCTAGTTGGGAGCCGGTGCTATTTACGATTTGATATAATTTTATATTTAAATTATTATTTTAAATTTATAAATAAAAAATATCTTTATATAATATACGTATAAAACTGCATATTATATAACTTTATTTTATATATCATTTCTAAATTTTCATATTTTAAAATCTTAAACATAATATAGAAAGAATTTATATAAATTTAAAAAATAAAAACTTGAGCTCCCATATATTTACTTGTTGATTAATCATGTCTTAAATTTATTTATGTACAACTCATTTTCATATTATAATTTGTATTTATTTTTTTTCTCTTCATTTTCATAAGAATCGTAAAATCATTAAAATAATAATATAAACTTTTTGATTTCTACAAATAGAAGAAAAAATTTTAATTTTAATTTCTAAATATTCATGTATACCCTATAATATAAGTATTTGAAATTCAAAAAATACCATCATAAAAAAATATATAAAAAGAAAAAACATTAAAGAATATGAATATTAAAAGATAAATGGAGACTTACTAAATGAAAGTAAAAAATTAGGGAGATAAAGATGAAGTTCTTGCCAAATGAAAGTGAAGAATGAGAAAATGGAAGATGAAATTTCAATTTTATATCTCAAAAATAAACTCTAAAATTAAATTGAAGTAATTAGGATGAATATATAATCAATTTGAATAATTTAAATGACTAATTAAGGTGTATTTATGATCAATTTGAATAGATTTAATATAATTAATTATAATATATTTGTAACGTAAAATTCATGGCTTGCTTGTCATGTGAGCTAATAAAAAAATATCGTGTAATGAATATATGCTACATGGCAAAACTTACAACATCCTAAACTTGCTTTTATATATATATATTAGATTAGCATTAGGATTAAGCTCAATTGCTAAATAAGCTTGTTTTTCGTTTTATTAATTAATGACTCTTGTACTTAATTTATAAATAAATTTAAGTTTATAATTGTCAAATTGCTTATTTTTAATTTTAACCGTTAGATAATACTCATTTTTAATCTTTAAAATTAAAATAAATGATCTGATGATTATAAATTCAAATTTATATATAAATCAGGTCCACCTTAATTAATTAATAAAGTTAATATTGAAATTACACTAAAAAAAAAAAAACTTTAGGATCTAACCATTATCTATTTTTCATACCATTAAAAAGATGCCAACGCCCTTTTTTTCACTAATATTAAAATCATTTCCAAAATTAATCACAGCCAAATTTTTCAAAAAAACATTACAACTGAGCAGATAAACTTAACATTGAAATTTAATTGATGTTATGGTAAAACTAGCTTCAACCTATGTCTGAAATAAAATAATTAATTTATATAACTATAATATAATGGATAAATTATTATAACATCTCTAAAATTTAATATAATTAACACTTTAATTTCTATTGTTTCAAAATTAATATTATTAGTCTATAAACTAATTTCAATAAAAAGTATTAAATTTTAAGAAACTAAACCGTTCTATAATATAATAATCAAAAGACTAAATACATTATATTATAAGATTTTAAGGATTATAATGTTATATAAATTAAAATTTCAGCCAATCATATGTGATCGGATTGATTTTTTCATCCCCTTTAAGAGTGTGAGAAGTGGGAAGTCTCATGATCTAATATTACAAACTATAAAAAGTTGTCACCAATTTGATGAGAAATGTTAAAGAGTCTCATGTTATGTAGCCTATAATATTATTTTAGGCCATTAAACCCTCAATGAAAAAAAATAAATAAATAAAATGTAGTAAAAATTTTACAAATAAGAACTACAAAGTGAGCCATTAACGAATTTCAAGACTAAAAATATTAATTTTAAATAAAAAATTATAATTTTTTTTTTAATCTCAAAAATATAAAAATGATTTACCCTAACTGTTTGGATAGTTATTGAATTGAAATAATTGAACATTTAAAAATTCATACTTTATTTAATTTTTATGATCTTATAATTCAAATCCAAAAAAAATAATAAAATAATAAAAAAATATCATACATATTATTGCTTGATCTTTTAAGTCAAACTTGGAATTAATACAAGCATAGCCATTTATTAATATCAAGATTGAATAATTCAAATTTTAATTATTATTGCAAGTGTCAAATTGAGGTGCCCATTTGGTCGGCGTGCGAATGTTATAAAGTAGTAATAAAAAGGATATTGATGTTCAGAATTTTAAATTTGTTCACGAGGCAATGAAAGCTCAGTTGACCAATTGGAAACCTGGCATATGTGCAATGCAAGTGCAATTGAATTTAATGGTCCACTAATTTAATACCAAACTACTTACAAATTTCTAAAATTCTAATAACCAATTACCATCACCTTTGTCTTTGTGGCTTTGAAGGATTTAAACGTCTAAAATAAACAATGTCAATTTTCAAATTCATAGAAATGACAGGGAAATTAAGACTAGAGTCAGTCTTTCCAGTGGGCGTAGCCCAAGTTGATGAGTCCCTGTTTTTCATTTCTTTTTCCCCTTCTTCAGGACCACTCAAGATGAATCCCTGCCCTGTCCATTGCCATCCCTAAATTTGTAAACTCAAGAGTGCTATAATGCTAAAATTTTTAGGCATACCTCATCCTCAGAAGAGGAAAAGCTACAAACGTTAACTATGGGGGAAGGCAACTATGACTAAATCACTCATTTCAAGTTTCAACCACCAAGCAAGGTAAAAGATAAGAGGAAGCACAACAATGTCATCTCATCCACTCATTCTGCAAGGGGAAATGAAAATTCAAACCAAGCTCTTACTTAAGGGCTTAGTTAGCTGATCTGCATGTGGATTGCAGCTAGTAGGAATAACTCGGTTAAAGAAAGATTATACTCGTGCAGTTGTGTATTTTTTATCAAGAATAATGTAATTATTGGTAATCAGGTAAGCAGAAGGAAGACTACAAATTCTCTTTGGCAGAAATATGGCAAAAAGAGAATCACCTAGGATATGGTGGGGACCGACAATATTGTCAAGTGCTCAATAGAAGAGATAGATGGACATTGGCAACAGGAATTTGTCGGACACTAGCAATTCTAGGAAGTTGGCCACACCATATCATGGTCCAGGGATGGGAACCACAAACCAACCAACAAAATTGACTCATTATTCCATCAATAAGGATGGCTAATGATTTAGTCTTCTACATAAACATAAACTGCATTAGTAACAATATGATTAATTTTCTTTTGCGGTGAATAACAGTAACCACTAACCACAAAAATTATGAATAAACAATATCCATGTATTTCAACTGCTTTTAAAACATGATGACCACTTTCAAGTTTCAAGAGGGCTAAATCCATTTTTAATTGTCTATCATCTGCTGACCATCATCTAATGTCTGAGCTAAGCACACCCCAAAACTCTCTGAACAAAGACCTACCAACCCAAAAAGATAGCATAGAACAACCTTCAAAATGGTACTTCGCAGCAAAACAGATGTTTCCATCATCATGCGACAACGGCCTCTTCCTCGTTGAGAAGCATCTGGTCGAAATGCCATACTCCTGGTGACCCACCAAAACACGTTTAGAGAACAGTAAAATGCCAGGAGAAATACATGTATTATGTATATAAAGGATGACTATGTGTCCAAGAAAAAATCATGTATGATATGATGATGAGAGAATTTTGTTTAAGATAAATGGTTGTAGAAAGGGGATTCATACCGTGTCCTTTGCCCACTCTCCTCAGCTGAGCAACATATTCAGAGATTTTCTTTATGGCATCCACCTGTACAAAGGATACAATAGCAAGGCCAAAATAAAATTTCAATAGACGTATCAGCAGCATGTAAGATGCTGGCCATTGAGAAGAACGAATCCACAATCAACTAATGAATTGAAAATTATACCTGTTCTGCTAAGAAATCGCTTTCAACAAAATCTGCCAATTGCACATCGTGGTTTTTTTCAGCCACCTGCAGGTCAAGTTTACAATCAAGATCTGATGCCATATAGCTAACAAAACTAGCAACATTAAAACATATGTTATTTTTGAACATCCAAGCACTTGTAGGATCCATCATGCTTTAAAGTACATTCATTTCAAGCTCAAGGAACAAAAATAAGTAGCATAAATGTCTTACACAGTGTAAGTTCAGAAGCTTTTCATTTGTTAATTTTTCCAAAGACAAAGCAAGCTCCATTGCTGAACCAATAAAAGAAATAGCATTAGTGCTAATAGATAACATCATGAAGAAGAGAATGTAACATGAGAACTATGTGATATAACATGGATCTCAACTGATTCAACAAGTTTCCAATTGCACTCTAATGTAATAAAGAATCAAAAAGAGAGATAGCAGTCCTAAATTTTATCACCAATTACAAATTAATTCAAATGCAATATGCATGGAATTAAAATACTTGACAACTAAAGGATATCATAAGCATAACAAGAAATACTCAATTGTAACAGATCACAAGCTAGGAAAGGCATAAAATGATACATAATGATTAGTACATGCGATGTCAATTGCTATTCAGAAATCTACCTTCAAATCATAGAACACCCATCCACTTCAAATTCAAAAACCATAACATGATCAATACGACAACAAATTGTAATACCATGTGAGAAGTCCCCTGATTTTATATAAAATGGCACGGAAGAGCAAACTATTGGAAAATATCGACTACAGAATGCATTTTACATCAGAAACAGGTTCTCAATTGATTAAAATTCCATCTTGGTATAACTTTGCATAACTAAGATATAAAAAGGCATAGTGAAACTCACCATACAATGCATCACCCTTTTCCACATGATCAAACTCCGTAAGGGGCATCACTATAGATTGCAGCTTCACTTTACCACCACGTTTGTTCTGAAAGATTAATTGACATCTAAGGATTCAATTCTATTGCAAAACCATTGAATCTAACAGAGTTAGATTTGCAAAAGACATCAAATAATTGTATCAAAACAAAGATGTTAAAAGTCAAAGCACCTGGTATTCCATCAATTTCTCAGCATGCTCTCTTTCTTCAAGACTTGATTCCTTGAAAAACCTATGTTAACAAAGTCAAAATTCAGCTTTAACCAAAACAAACAAAATAACAAAGGAGACTAATATAGCACGCAAGTTTGGAGATAAATTTACTTGGCAAGACCCTTGAGGGCAACATTGTCTCTGTCAAAATAAGCAAACATGGCATGGTACACATAGGAGACATTGTACTCCACACTGTCATTTCAAAAATAACCAAAATCATTATAAAGAAATATAAAAAGATATAAACAAATTTCAAAGGAAAAAAAAAAAAAAGCAGAGTACCAAAACGATAAAGTTAGCCATATACACAGACATAAATCTATGTAGTTCTACTGGAGACACTACAGACCATAAAAATTCAACGAAACCACAGCTCAAAACTAAAAGAATTATATATAGCAAACAACCACGAAACCAAACACACCCATTTAAGGCTGAAAAACCTCCAAGAAAATCGAGTTCCAAATTATACACACCAAAAAAAAAAAAAAAAAAAAAAAAAAAACAACAAGTCACACCCTCAAGAAAACACCAGTTCAAAGTAAGAAACAAATGACACATACACATATAACAAAGGCAAACAAGAAGGAAATACCGAATCTATCCCACAAAAAAACCGATCATTTCTTGTTTTAGTCAAACATGAAACAAACTAAATCGGCGAGAACTAAAATACCCACAAGAAGAAACACTCACTTGATCTGCTCATTAATGGCGGCTTCACACTCATCGGTAAACTTCTGTCGAGCAAGGGAAACTTGAGGGACAGTAGGGACCAAATTGAGCTCCTTCTTCACCTCTTCAAAGGGCTCAAAAATAACTCCAGTTAACGGCTTGTTATTTGAACCCTTCGTTGCACAAACCAGGAACCCAGACCCAGTTTTTCCCCGAAGAATAGAAGAATTCAGAGAATTAGACGATGAAGAAACAGAGGAAAACAGAGGACCCAGATTGTCCCCATGAGTTTTCAATAGAGAGAAAGCTGGAGCAGCCTTAAGTAACATACTTTTTATTAGTTTTTAGAGAAAGAAAAAAGGGTTTTGATTTTGAAGAAAACGAATGAGAAGATGAAAATGGAAGAACAAATGAGTCTGTTACTCTGCGACTGTGAATGTTTTGTGTGAGATAGGGTAGTGGAAACATGGTAATTGTACTGATGGAGGAGAAATGTGGGCCATTGGATTATAAGTACACGTGGAGGGTGAAGATTGAGAGGTGTGTGTGGGGAGCGTGGCGGGCTCGTGGTTTATCTGCAGAGATTTCTGGAGATCACATGCAGCTAACTGCAGATTCTGGTTTTTTTTATTTTTGGTCCCAAAAAATAGGAATCCAATTGTATGGCGAAAAGAGAAGAGGACGCCTTTTTTCCTTTTATTTTTTATGGTTGGAGAAAATTTGTGATTAATATTAGCAATTTTTGTCTTTTTTTTTTTTTCAAAGTTTTTTGTTTTTTTATTTTTTATTTTATTTTAAGTTTGAAGTTATAAAAGGATATAGACTCGAGATAGATAGACCGTAATTCAAATTTTTTGATGGTTGGAGAAAATTTGTGATTGATATTAGCAATTTTTGTCCTTTTTTAATTTCCAAAGTTTTTTTTTTTTGTTTTATTTTAAGTGAGAAGATAGAAAAGGATATGGAGACCGTAATTCAATTTAGAAAAAAAAAAAAGAAAGGATTTAATTTAAAATTTGAATTGAAATCTTTTTCTCACTTCTTTACAAATCTACAAACACACTCCTATTAATATCGTGTTAGAAAAGGTTCTATTCCGTTGATATAGATAGAAACCTTTTGAAATAATACACATAATATTAATGGTGTAATTAAGTCAAATTGAATTGAAATAGTATCAAGTTTGAATTTAACTCGATTATAAAATTTAAAATTCAAAATTTGATTATAATTAGATCAAGTTTTCATTTTAAAAATTGAACTCGACTTGGATGGATATTCAAAATACTTCAATTTGATTCGATTATGCTCAATTGTCATTAATAAAAGAAATTAATATATTTATTAATGTTAAAATACAATTTGAATAAACTCTAATAAGTTCGAACTCGAGGTTGAATTAGTAAATTATGATATATAATAAAAATATATTTAAAATCAGAAAAAATATCAATTAGGCTTGTTAGTCATTCAAGTTAAATATTATAATACTTGAATTCAATTCGACTAATTACTCAAATTAATCAAGTTTATGCCCAATTCAATTAGAATAAATTAAATTGGAACAATTTATAAGCAATTCGACTCATTTAAACTCTTATATGAGTCAAATTTAAGCCGAGACTAAATCATATGGAAATTTTTTACTTTTAACCTGAGTGAAGTTTATGTATGATTTGCATAAAATTTTGATGAAGTATACTAAATAATAATAATAATAATATATTAAAATTTGTACTATATAACGTTTTAGTAATATAAATTTTTGGAAAAAATTAAAAAAAGTATAATGTGATTTCGCGTTTTTACAAATTAGGGTTTGTGAAATTTTTTTTCTTCGCAAAACTAAGTTTGTGTTTTACTCCGTTTGCAATTAAGAATTTGACAGCCTAACATCTTTAATTCTTGTTTATGTAGTGTTGATGTGACATTAAAAATTAATAAAAATTAAATTTTCAATGATGTGGTGTCCTAGTAAGCATAATGAAATCTATTAGAAATAAAAATATATATATATATTTTAGAAATGGAAAAAGTTCAAAAAATCATAACGTGGTTTCACGCTTTTATAAATAGGAGTCTGAAATTTTTTCTTTGTAAAACCAGGTATGTGTTTTATCAAAGTTTAGTATCACTTCAATTGAGACTGACGGTGTTAGGGTGTCAAACCCTTAATTGCTAACGGCATAAAATACAAAGTTGATTTTGCAAAAAAAAAAAAAAATTCATAAATCCTTATTTACAAAAGCGCGAAACTATAGGGTGCTTTTTTGAAGTTTTTCCTAAATTTTTAATGCACAAATAATATGTAATCAAATGGAAATTTAATAGAAAAGTCACTAAAATATTTGTTTCATTAAGGTTTTTTTTTTTTTTTTTTTTTTTTTTTTTTTTTTTTTTTTTTGGAG
>CATKHJ010163440.1:0-10387 GCA_949750685.1 Vernicia montana | reverse complement strand
ATATAGAAGGAAGTTTAAGCTAATTCTTTTTATTTTTAGAGATATCAGAAGGAGAAGGAAACTGCTTCCTGCAGACTACCCTGAGATTTTAGAAAGCTTGAGACTAGTTTCAAGTATCTTAAGAGAGGAATTTGAAGATGACTAAAACATAAGAAATGAACCCTGATATGTCTTCTAGATAAGATATAAATTTTAGATAAAAAAATCTGAGTATATTGGGAGATATATAAACATTATTAAGCTGTGACAGAGTATCTAGACTGGAAGAATTTCTGATATTAACCCTCAAGTTGGACAACCTTAGAGGTAGAACCAAGTTGAGATCAAAACTAATGAAATGTACCCTTATAAGTCTAGTTTCATTGAAAAAAATAATTAACTCAAATGGAGTTTTGTAATTTGATTTATAGACAAAAGAGTGTACTGAACTCCTATAAACTCTAGGATCCAAAATTTAGGAGAATTCAGAAAATAACTTTTTGGAATTACCGGAACTCAACAGAATTTAAGTTTGAAAATGATGGAGGGGAATGTATCAGGATTTGATTAGATTTGGAATCAAATCAATTGGCGTATAGATTATTATAAAAATAGTAATTATGAACTAATCTTCTAAGTTGATAAGTAAATAAACATAATTATGTCAAATTAACTTTTATATAAATATTTTGTAATATGTAGAAGGTGAAGAGGAATTTCAAGAGGAAGAATTTGGTGACAAAAGAATTGAGGAAGAATACTCATACTTTGGAGCATAACAAGGAAAGATGAGTATATGTTAAATTTCCCAGCACATACCTATTTCACTTTGAATATGTGAATTATACTTGATCATGTGATCTTGAAATTGATAAATTTCCTTTGTAACTTTGAACCCTAATTGATTCTCTATATGTGAAAATGTTCTATTTGACTTGAACCCTGACTTAAGCCAAGAAATAAAAATTCTCTTTCTTCGGTGAGGAGATCACTGAACTTTGTGCACATTGATTTAAACCTTGCTATGAGGTATTTGAACGCCCTAGCCATAGGGCCAAGCTAACCTTGTACCTTAATATGTAACATGAAATATGTGAGTCTCGCAGTACTACTTTATATGAGATCTGTGAATTAAATTCATAGGAAATTGATTATAATTTCTGTTGAACCTTCTATTGTATTGATTTGGGAAAATTCGTTGATTACTTATTGTGTTAACCCATTGAGCCAATGATTATATTGATGCATTCCAATTGTTGTGCTAGGTTATTTATTATATATTCACTGAGATTTGAATCTCACCCCTTTCCCTTACATTTTTTCAAGTTATTGGATCCACAGTGCAAGTACCCTACTTCACTTGCCGCTGAAGGTTTTAGCGTACATTTTGCACTGGTTATGTAAATATAATACAGAGATGTATAATAAGAATTTGTAAATGTGATTGTATATGATGATGTACATCGTTATTATCTAGAGTTTCCATGGCACATAATCTATTATAAGTGTGATATGGTATATGCATATAAATGACTGCATTGAATATAATAAATACAAACTAAGAATGTGTAATGGTAATTGTGAGATTACTTATGCCTTAAATGGAGTTGAGGATATAAGGTAGTAATATTGGGAGTGCTCTATTCTTTGTAGGTTTGATCTTGGGATTGGTAACTGTACTGCTGGCATGCCGCCGAAGTTATATGGTATTTTAAAATAAAAGAGTTGGGTTATAAGGGTTTTCGGTGGCATATGCCTACCCATGCCCTAGGACCGTCCATCCCAAAAGTGAGATGTGACATATATATAAGTATACCTAAAGTCAAACCTTATTTAGGGGACACTTCAAGATCATTTGCTTATTAATTTTCTTACATTTAAACTGTAAACATAATTTATGTAAAACTCATAACTGTTCAATGCTCTTATCAAACACTTATACACATTGATCTTTGCTATACAAGTACCACTCTTATATATCTTGCACACCATCAAAAGTCGCCCTTTCTGAATTGTTCTTTACTAATTCAACTCTCGACATCATCAATATAATAAACATATATAAGGAAATCTAATGAATATATATAAAGAGATTTAACATTTATGGACAACGCTGAATTAAACACAAGAGATGTCTTCAAAGACGAGAATGGACAATCCTATGCTCCATGATATTTCTTATAATCTAAACTTAGACTTTTTCTCTGATTCCAAATCTATCACATCCTGAATTCGGGGTGCCACAGTCCTTGGGCATGGGTGAGCCTAAGGTCATCGAAAATCCGTAGAACTCGCTAACCGTAATTATCTAGCGAAAATCCGGTGACATGCCGGTAGTATTTTAACGTAATCCCAAATCATGAAATCTGAAATGGAAACAATACACTTCCAATACATCACCCTTATAGTCTCAACTCCATATATATCATCAAGTTCTCCCACAATTTAATCAATTCATAATTTACTCAAGTCATTTAATATTAACATTACACAACTCAACTAATTTATATTATTTACATATATGCTTATGTATATTTAAGTACATTACATTATCATTCTAATAATCTTAGGTACCATGGAGCAATTAAAAATTATCTAGAACAATTACACACATACAATATCTACAATAACTTATAATATTTACAACAAGATACACTCTTCATACTTGAAAGTTTTAAGAGAGAATGAAATCTTGAGCTTTCTACGTAACTGCTAAAAACCTATAAAAAAAAATAGGGATTGGAGGTGAGTAAACTCATTGAGTGCAACTATATTAACACGCTTGTGGGCAAGAGTACAAAACGTTTCCACAAGAATGATACATGAATATACATATGGACAAATATGTATTGATAATGTGACAACGCTTTTTAGTTAGAATCAAGAATCAATAAAACTTAACAAAGGCTTATAAACAAGTAAGTAGAGAGGATAACAATGAAATCAATATCAATCTGGCTTAGCAGAAATCTGGACAATGATAGTAAAATTTTGTCCAACTATTCATTGTAAACACGTTCGTGGCAGGGGCTCTTCTTGCTGAGCAATACCACGCCTTATACGCAGGGCGGGCCAGGCCATGCGGCTAGAACAATTAACTCCTCTTATCTGGAGTGTGGTGTGCACACAGTTTGGTGTTCCCCATACCGAAGGAAGGGGATCTTTGCTTTCAAGATTCATGTTACTTAATAAATCTTAAAATCACATATTAAGGTCATTCATCATATAATATAAACAACTCATCACTTACAAGTAGAATTCAAGAAGAGAATATTATCAAATACATATTCAATGGAGGATATCGAAGCTTCCAATAATTTTAGAAAAATTTCATTAGGCAATCAAGGCACATTCAATTAAGGGATTTCATATGAATGACATTCAAGGGTATTGATATTTCAAGGAATTCAATTGGATTCAAGAGTTCATGACAATAGAAATCTATTACATACATAATAAAATTAGGTGGTTGGTACTCTAATCTATATTGGTATTAAACTAATAAGGCCTGGTAGGTGTGTTCTCTACATATTTCTATTAACTTAAGCTTTTATTTTCTTTTATAAGTTCTTGCTATGCTAAACCCAATTGCTCTATATTCTCAAGTAACAAAATATAATCAACATACTTTAAACATCTTTATTACAATCTTTCATTTATACCAAGCTCTTTCTATTACTTCACAATTCCATAACTTTATTATTTTTAATTTATCTCAGAACATTAATGACCTAATGAACATAAATTCCTAAACCATCTAACTCAATCAATTTCTCAAATCCAACATTAAAATTACTTATCTTACTGAAATTATTAAAACTCCAAGAATATATGAAAATCTCAAACTCAAATTTACCCAAAACAAATCCACCATCATCATCAACAGCTCACCATTCGTTCGACAGCAGCGCTCAACAAGGCCCACTGGAGCTCGCAAATTCCAACCAATCATTGATCGCCACACCGCCACTACTCAAGTAGCTCCACCGTTGATAGTTATTGTTCCACCGTTGGTCCAAGCATGCTTCGATTCTACTCTTCATCTTCTTTTTTTTTTTTTTCGATCTCTCTCCCTCTCGATCTCTCTCTCTCTCGGTCTGCTCTCTACAACCTTTTATTCTTTTATTCCTTTTTTGTTTTCAATTTTTTTTTTGCAATTTTATTAAAACATATTATATATATATATTATTTTAAGAGTTTATATAATAGGTAATAGGTGCAGCCTAACAGTTAAAGGCTACTTGATCTTTTTTAGATCATAGGTTCGAATCATGGTGACTACACATAATAAATATATACATTTTACATCATCCTTTTTTTATACATTTTTTTTTTAATTTTCAAATCAAATATCTTTATTCATAATATATTTTTATTATAATTTTTAATACTAATTTATTAATTGAATATATAATAACAAATCATAAATTCAAATACTTAATTTTTTATAAAATATTTTCATTATCTTAAATATATCATTTCAGATATCAATATAAAATATAAATAATTATTTTTCCTTATTGAAACGGAATTTAAAAATTAGTAAAAAGTCGGGTTGTTACAGCACTGATACCATGTTAGAATTTTCTTGGATCCATAGACTTCACTTGCTTGGGCTTTAATTTGTCATGTTAAATGGGCTTCACATTTGGGTCCAGCTCCACCAAAATGGCTTAGGGTTTGGCTCTCCCTCACTTATAAGTCTCTTGCTTTTGTTGTTTCTTTTCTATGTGAGATTAGTTCACATATCACACACAGCCTACATAGCCTATATTCCAACAATTAGAAGCATTCTCCATAGTATAAAAGCTAACATCAGTATTGCATTTTCTCCATGAATAACTGCAAACCTCTGACCACTAGGTTCCTAAGAAAATGCAATAATCTTGTCATTCTTGTTTTCCAACCCAAGATTTTCAATAGGGATATCTTTTTCCCTCATACGAAAAATTTCAAAACCAAAGTAAGTGTTTTTCTTAATTTTTGTGTATTTTTCTATCTCAATGGAAAGATAATCACCATTGCTTTGCCAATACATTTTACAATTAGTAGCATTGAAAAGATTTTTCTGTCTTAGTACTTTCTTGCTGGAAATCTGAATAAGGCATACCTATAAAATAAAAGGAAAAAAACATAAATAAATAAAATTAGCTCAACAAGTAACAGAAACCAGGAACAAGTTAATTTATTACATGAAAAGTTTCAACTAACATTAGCATGTTGATTCCCACTATCTAGTTTTGGAACAAAAACTGCAATAATGGGATCAATCGGAGACCACCTAAATTCCTTAGCTTTGTAAATCTTTTCAATGAGAGAAAAGGTTTTAGTTTCATAAACACAAATCCCTTTCTTCCAAATTATAGCAAAGTACTTGTCATCAATGCCACCACCCCATCTAAGTAAATCCATAATCACACATTAAATCAAGTAAAGTATATTTAAAGCATATACTTGGTAAATTCATAAGAATTTTATATAGATCACCAAATTGAAAAACCTTATAATTCCAGTTCCTCCTTTAAATCTTTTCCTTACTTTCCTCGTCTGCGCATAAAAAATATTCAAGACAACATTCTGCATAAGATAATCTTTTTGAATGAGAAATGTTTCTTTATGACAATGAAAATCATATATTCAAAAGTAAGAAGGAACTAACATAATTTTCTTCAGGACTTTGAGGTTCATAACAACTGTATGTAACCAAATAATTTTCGTTCGGAGAAAACTCAATGGATTTAACTTGCCATTAATCCACCAAAATAAACCTATCAGCATGATAAGAATGTGATAAAATTTTACAAAAAAATAGAAGGTGGGAAATAGGAAGAACCTCTGGACAAGGAAAATGATTTTTGAATCAATTTCCAGCACTCTCCATTGATTCAAAATTATTGAATTTGCGTTGGTGCACTTCTCACCTATTTTTCTTATTGATGCATTTCTCATCATATTTTTCTTTTATTTATGCACTTCTCATCAAATTTCTCTTTTTTTTTATGCACTTCTCATCAAATTTCTCTTTTATTAATGCAATTCTTACCAATCTTGGAGTACTTCTCACTGCAACCCCCTTTTTTAAAAATAAAGAGTCTACATCTTCTTGTGCCACATTTGTTTGTTCATCTTTGATTCTACAAGTTTTTTACATGCCCAAATCTTTTGCACTTGAAAACATTGTGGTTTACCTTTATGCCAACAATCTTTTTCATCATGATTAGTCTTCTTACAAACACTACATGGAGAAAAGTATCCTTTTTTTTTTTTTTTTTGAAAATGATAAATTAGTAAAGGTTTTTGGTTTCTCATAATTGTTTTCTCTCACAAGACCCATAAGATCATTTTTTTTTTCTCTGATACCACATGTTGAAAAAATAGGCAAGAAAAAATAACTTTTTATGAAAGAACTCTAATAAAATTCTACACCATTTATTTCATAATAAAGGTACCTATTTATAAGCTTACAATAACTAAAAGTACTAAAAAACATCAACTAAAAATCAAATTTTATGGGCACAATCAACAAATCTTTAACTAGAAATTTAAGAAACAAGAAAATATTCTAGTAGACTAAATCTAACTTGATTTTTATTAACAAATTTTTAATCAATTTCCAAACACTTATTTAAAATAAACATAACTCTTTTTATATAAATTTTATTACTTTAGAATTTACTCCAAACACATGAATACTATAATTAATTGAATTGAATTCTAAGTCTATTTGCCTTGTATAATTATGGTGTGATTGATATATCTATTTAATATGCTGATATACATCCTTATATATAAGTTAAGGAAAAGATATTCGTATCCCTTTAGAAATCTTCTATAGGATTCTAATAGCTTTCACTATCCTATTTTCTTGGACTTAAGTCCAATTAGGAATGATATTATCAATTAATTAAATAAATATGGTTATCAGATGTCCCCACAAAGGAAGGTAAACAAATTTCTTCTTTTCTTCAACGTGCTCTTATTTAGGCCCAACTTATATTTTGATGACTCCCTTCTTATTTTAGGTTTCCTTGCTTGTAATTTCAGGCCCAAAATCAAAACGACTTAAGCCTAAAAATTAAAACATTTTAGGCTTAGGAATCATATGGTTTTAAGCCTAAAACCGAAGGACTCTGCATGCATATTAAGACTCTTAAACCTCAAATCTTAGGTTTGTTCCCTACTGGAATCCTTATATCCCAGATCTTTGGGATGTGTCAAGCACCAAATGGTTCTTAGTGAACCGTATTGAGACCTTTAAGCCTCAAAACTTAGGTCCATTCCCTACTGGAATCCTTAGATCCCAGATCTTTAGGATGTGTCGAGCACCAAACAGCTCTTTTTTTGGATTAAAACAATTCTAATCAAAAAGTTTTGAATAACTCAACTTTTATTATCTTTAAATAATCAACTATGGGTCATATTATCCCCTTATTGAAAAATAAATATGAATGAAAATTAAGCTAACAACAAAAGAAAACTAAAAATTTAAAAATACTTATAGAAGGTAGCAACGTTCCAGGTTCTGGGTAGAACTCTGCCTTCCATATCCATTATCTTATAGGTTCCTGACCCAATCACTCGATTTAATTTATAAGGGCCTTCCCAAGTGGCTTTCAATTTGCTCGTTCTTGCTTCCCCTTTTGTGACCTCTGTTAACCGAAGGACCAGATCTCCTTCTTTAAACTTTCGATCCTTTACCTTCTGATTGTGATAACGAGCCACCCTTTGCTTGTAAGCTTCCATCTTTATGCTAGCTTGCTCCCATTTTTCCTCCAAAAGATCCAACACCGAACACATCTCTTTTTCTTGTTGTTCTTCATCCTTGTAGAGTGTGCGAAAACTATTCATTCTGATTTCTATCAGGATAACAACCTTTACACCATAAACTATGGAGAACAAAGTTTCTTGCAAGCCGGTTCTTGGGGTAGTTATGTATGCCCACAAAACATATGGTAGCTCTTCAACCCAAAGACCCTTGGCCTTATCTAACCTTCTTTTCAACCCTTAGAGGATAGTGTGATTGATTACCTCAGTCATCCTATTAGTTTGAGGATGAGCGACTGAGGTGAACCGCAACTCGATATTGAGCCCACTGCAAAATTCCTTGAACTCCTTGTAATTAAACTATTTACCATTGTTAGTGATTAACACCCTCGAAATCCCCTATCTACAAATCATATATTTTTGGAAAAAATTTATTATTTTGTCTACCGTGATCTTTGCCACTAATTCTGCTTCTACCCATTTGGAAAAATGGTCCACAATGACTATCAAAAACATATTTTTTCCTTTGGCTATAAGGAATAGTCTGAGGATATCAATTCCCCATTGTTCAAAAGGCCAAGCACTACTAATTGGTTTTTGTGCGACAACTGCTCTTCTTATTGCCCTATCGAAGATTTGACATTTGTGGCATTGCTTTACCATTTCCCTCACATCTTTAAGTATGGTAGGCCAATAATAGCCATGCAATAACACCTTTCTTGCTAGAGCCTTTGCTGCTTCATGTGCCCCCACATCCCCTTATGCAGCTCTCGCAAAACATACTGTCCTTCATCATATTGAATGCACTTGAGCTATAAATGGGTCAAGGATCTTCTGTACAGTATTCCATCCCACATAGCATATCAACATTCTCTTCTCACAATCTGTTTTGCTTTGGATCTACTAGGTGGAATAACACCACTTTCCAGATATTGGAATATTGGAGTCATCCACGACTCTTCCTGCTACACCAAAGCTACTTTTTTTTGTCGAGTACTTAGTTCATGGCGAATATCGAATAAAATTTCTTCCTCTTTTGCTGGCTCTCCTATAGCTGCCAGTTTGGCTATCTTGTCTGCCACTGTATATTTGCTCTGGGAATCAGTTCAATCTCCAGTGACCTCCTCTTATCTCTAAGCTATTAAGGCCTTGCTTGACTAACTCTAGGTATTGCCCTATAGTGTTGTCTTTAACAGAAAATTCTCCTTTTAACTGCTTAATGACTAAATGAGAGTCACTAAATATTTTCAACTTCTTAGCTCTCACCTCAATTGCCAATTGAATCCTTGTTACAAGTGCCTCATACTTAGCCACATTGTTAAATGGAGAAATTTAACAGCATACCTGATGTATATCTTTTTTGGCTCCTAAAGAACTATTCTTGCACTCGAACCATGGGTGCTCATTGCACCATCGATATGCAAGCTCCAAATACTTTTCTGTTCACCCTCTACTTCCAAAAGCTCATCTATATTCTCCTCAGCAAAAAAATCTGCCAATACTTGAGCTTTTAATGCTTTCATTGGCTTATACTGAATGTCAAACTTGCTTAAACAGATTGAGCATTTGACGAGCCTCCCCGAGGTCTCTGCTCTTTGTAGTACCCTCATGAGTGATTGGTTTGTTCTTATTGTTATTTTATGTGCTTGGAAATATGGCCTTAGCTTTTTTGTTGTCATAAGAACAACAAACACAACTTTCTCAATCATGTGATACCTCAATTCAGACCCTTTTAGAACCTTACTCACATAGTATATAGGGAACTATTCATTATCTTCCTCTCTTACCAGAATAGTTGTGTAATACCCCAGGATTTCGTTAGATCACTAGAAACATAAAAACTAGGAAATTAGGAATTTACATAATTATGTAGAGTGCAATTAAGGGAATCGGTTTACTATATGCGATATCAGTAGGATAGTGACTTGTAGGATTTTTCAGAAATTTTAACTTAAACAAAATTATTATGGACCTATCTAAAAATAATATTCGAAACCTAAATTAGAGACAAAAATAATTGTAGACTTGAATTAGGAAATGTAGAAAAACTTTGATTAAAAAGGAGGCAAAATTGTAATTTTTCCTAAAGAAGTCATTATTATACTTTGACTAAAAAAAAAAGGGAAAATGGTGTCAATGGCCGGCCATGTGATGAGAATCAAAAGGAGGAGGAATTTCCAAAATTAGATGATAATTAAATAAATCAAAAAGAAAGGGAAAAATATAAATAAGTGAACTTGGAAGATAAGGATTCATTATCTTCTAATCCTCAAAACTTTCAGCTAAGGAAAAGAGAGAAAGAGAACAAGAAAGAGGGAGAGTAAAGAAGAAGAAGAAGAAGTAAGGAAGTTTCAAGGTAAGACCATAAATTAATTCAAGTTTTTACATCTATAGATTTATGTGTGTTGTTTGATGATGTTGAATATGATATGATGATAGTTGTGTGGTTATGTTGAGTAAAGTAGGGATGGAGAAATAAATTTTGATACTTAGAAAAGAGGAATTGATAAGGGAAAAAGACTTAACTAAGGTTGTTTTGGTGGAAAGAAGCAAGAAATGAAGGAAGTAAATGAAAGAAGTAAGAAACTAAAGAAGACAGCTTTAGGGTTTAGGAAGTCCTGTAACTTGAGGAGGAAAATCGAAT
>CATKHJ010163380.1:0-11819 GCA_949750685.1 Vernicia montana | reverse complement strand
TAGACATCCTTGTAATTCCTTTTCCTGCTTCTTTATAAAAATCCTTCAAAATTCCACCCAAAAATGTCTAGAAAATGATCACCTAGACATCCCTGTGGTCCATTCTCCCGTCAAACTCAGTCACATTCTCCACCTATAAATTTTTAGGAATAATTGCTTAAACATCAATATGGTTCCTTTTGCCAACTTCCTTTTTAAACATGTCTCTCATCCAAACATGTCCAAGCATTGACCTAGATATCACTTTGGTTCCTGGTACCATCCCTTCTCCCGAGTTCACTATCATCAGAATCGCTTTACAAACAAGACAATTCTGATAAGGGGGCAACTGTGAACCCTCAATTTTGCACCCTCATGATACTGCAGCAGTTTGACACTTGCTAAATTTAGTGCACTACGTAGAGCAAGTACAATAGTCCCTCTAGCTGGTTAGCGGGCAGGGATCAAGAGGGTAGCGTCCCTTGCGGGGGTAAAAAATGAGTTTTTAGGCATAATACTACAAGGAGACTGACACTTTTTCGATCATGACCGTACTTTCTATACCATATAGTATTTTCCTGAAACTGACCGAATTTTTCCTAAATTTGACTGTCAAACTGTCCGATAATTAATTTCGGATCTATCGCTACTGATCGGTAATTTTTCAAATTTCATGATACCCCGAAAACTGACCCGAAAGCCCCAAAAACTAACCCAGAAGACCAAAACCCAAAAAAGCCGTGTTGCCACGTGTCTGGCTGACAGAACAGCATACGGATCCTTAGGTCGCCTGCGCGGATCCACAGCCACGTTTGGCGATCGTCGTAAAACAGATCCGCAGATGCGCCAAAATCATCGTGGCTGCCGCAGGCACTTTGGCGCGTCTGACGCTCGTCGTACTGAAGCGTGTCAGCACATCAGTCTGATGTGGTAGTGTCCGCCAACCAGACCAACGAATCCGCCAGCCTCTCTAGCAGATCCGCAGGCTTGTTTGGCGGACGGTCACTAAATTTAAGTGCAGATCCGCGCATACCTGACGCGGATCTGCAACTAGTCCTGGCTGCTAGTCCCCTGTGCGAGGAAATTTTGATTTTGCCTTTGTTCCAGCATACTTTTTCAGCCCTTTTTAGTCTTTTCACCTCACTTTCATTTCCTATAAATATCCCCTCCATTTCTCATTTCAAAACACACCAAGAGTTAGTATTGAATTTTCTACTACTCTCTCTCTCTCTCTCTCATTAATTAATTAAAACTCTATTTGATTTTAATTAATTAATTATCATTTAGTCTCCACTCAATTTGATTAATTAATCACTTTAATTAATTAATTAAGAATTGGGTAATCAATCATTTTAAATTAATCTTCCCTAAGGTTAATTTAATACTATCCACCTCTCTGAAATAGAACTCCGATTCGGTAAAATCATCTACTCATCATATATTCATAAAAAGAATGTATAATCTCTTATTCTCACTCAAATCTTAAATCAATCAATTCAATCAATCTCAAAACCCCTCCACCTCACCGTGGAATGAACTACGTGGGTTTTGATCTTATCAAATGGAGTACGTAGACACGCTTGAAATTTAACTCAAAGTCTCAAATCCAAATCTCAATTGATCCTCTTTCCCCCTTTATTTTCCATTTAAATGTCAATTTATACATTTCTTGTAAATTTTAATTAATACAATTAGTTTAATTATTTTGGAGTAAAAGAGTGACCGTGTGATTTTCCTAATACCCATAAGGGTTAGAGGAAATACTCTCTTTTACTTATGAATGTTTAAATTACTTGCTCTTTATTTTCAATTCTCCATACACTCATAATTATGCTATGTTCATGCATTATAATCTTCATTAATATTTGTTATCTATGAAATCAATTTTTAAAATCAAATCAAATTTAAAAGTCATATCTAGATTATTTTAAAAATAAAAAATTTAGTCCCCGAACTCAACCTGATTCGAATACTAGTGATTTTATCATTGGGTAAATTAATAAAAAATTAAATAATTGGAGTCAATTTGGGTTTTTTCTTAATTTTTTCATTTAAATAAATTAGGGTGGCGATTTTCAAATTTTTTTTTCAAAAATCAAATCCATTTTCCGAACGATAGCCGATTTAATCGTAAATACCGAAACTCGTACTTAAACTCCCTTAAAAATCGTTTGTTTTTCCTTAAGACATTTTTTCGAGCGAGGGAAAAAACATTCAGACGATACAAAAAGCGTTCCGACGATGCCTCACAATCCTCCATATGGATAGGGTTTAAATATGGGACCAAAGTCCTAGGACCTCAACCATATTAATTAGGTACTAAGCTATCATTGATATTTATTTTTATAATATTATAAAATTTTATTAGAAAATGTATGTCCATAAATTATAAGATTAACAATTCAATTTTTTTCTTTTTAATAATTTTCATAATTTTAATAAAAAATTTAATCATCTATTAATAAATAAAAAATTAAATTCAGAATTTTTATTTTTCATATTTAAAAATTGAAAAAGTAAGGATAACAATTAGCAAAAATAGTGAAATGAAATACTTTTTTATTTTAATATTAGAATATTTTTCAAATTGAAATAGATATGATAGATTATATATATTAATACAATATAAAATGATTAAAATAAAAAATAAATAGTTATAATATAAATTTTTATGATTGATTTTATATTATGGTGAGATCGTATTAATATGATAAATCGTATTCATCAACGTATCTCCAGAGTGGGTGAAGTGGACACAAACCTTGGAAGCATCCCACTAACAAAATAACGCCATCCTAGAAGCTATATGATAATGAAAAGGAAGCCCATTTTAAATTTTCTTTGTTTATGGCATCCAGCTGTCTACTTCTTATTATTTTACAACAACCCAAAATCTAATACTATATTGCTGGAACAGTCCTTACCTATACCCACCAACCATGCATCTCTATAAATACCCACCAAATCAAATTATCCCAATTCATCACAACAAATTAAGCATATCTCTACTTTGGCAAAAAAAGAGAGAAAAAAAAAAAAAATTAAGCATATCTCAAACTCCCAAAACACTATCTTAAATTTAATTGCCTACTAATATCAAGCTTCTAGTATAAATTATTAGTCAATATATGGCTTTATTAGCCTTAGTTTTGCTAATGGTGAGCTCTTCATTGATGGTTGCTAATGGTGGAAATTTCTACCGAGATGTTGATATTACATGGGGAGATGGACGTGGTAAAATACTCAATAATGGCAATCTTATCACCCTTTCCCTTGATAAAGCTTCTGGCTCTGGCTTTCAATCCAAGAATGAGTTTCTCTTTGGCAAGTTTGATATGCAACTCAAGCTTGTTCCTGGTAACTCTGCTGGCACTGTCACCACCTTCTATGTAAGTATAATTCATTAACCCTTTTTTCAAAGGTTTATTCTTGTGCACTCACAAGCATAATATAATAATAGTGTATTTCTCGATTAAGTAATAGATTTAAATTTAAGTTCCCATTATCCTAGTGCTAAAAAAATCTAAATGGTTGGAGATAAATATTATTATATCAATTAATAGTTTCTTATTTTCTTTAATGTTTAGAGCTAGTTTGATATTATTATAGGAAATAGCAATGTTTAGTGCTAGTTTGATAATCAATTGCTTCTTCTTTTTTTTTTTTTTGGTCGAAGTTGATTCTGAAAAAAGATTACATTTGAAAATTTTTTCATAATCAGAATTTTAAGCCTATAAAATCAAATTGCAATTAGTTATAACTAATTAATTGGCCCAAAAAGATTCATCTTTATTTTTGGCCTAAAAGGTATTATTTGCGATAATAATGTCAAACTGAACCTTATTACTAATTTTAATTAGTAGCTTGATAACGCCAAAAGTTTTGTACACTAAAATTACCCTTTAATTTTTAGATTTTTTTTCTTAGTTTTTGGTTTTTTAATGTATATATTAAATTATTGATTAATAATAATGAGACAATTAAAGGAAATTTGAATATTGCATGCAGTTCCACTCACAAGGATCATCTTGGGATGAAATAGACCTTGAGTTCTTGGGAAACCTTAGTGGTGACCCTTATCTTGTACACACTAATGTATATACTAAAGGACAAGGCAATAGAGAGCAACAATTCTACCTTTGGTTTGATCCAACAACTGATTTCCATACCTATTCAATCCTCTGGAATCCTGGGCACATTGTGTAAGTATTGTATACATACACAAATTTAGTACAAGTGTCGCAGTGTAGAGGGTCAGGAGTTTCCGAATCACAACATTGACTTTGTGAATATTGCTTTCATACAGATTCTATGTTGATGGCAGACCAATTAGAGAATTCAAGAACTTGGAATCAATTGGAGTACCATACCCAAAAACCCAACCAATGAGAATGTATTCAAGTATATGGAGTGCAGATGATTGGGCTACAAGAGGAGGGCTAGTGAAGACAGATTGGAGTAAAGCACCCTTCACTGCTTCCTTTAGAAATTTCAATGGCAATAAAACTTGTATTTGGTCTAATGGAGCATCTTCTTGCAGTAACTCCACTAATAATAATAACCAATGGTTCTCACAAGTGCTTGATTTTACAAGTCAAAAGCAGCTAAAATGGGTACAAAAGAACTATATGGTCTACAATTATTGCACAGATACCAAGAGATTTCCTCAAGGCCTCCCTCCAGAATGCACTATCACTTAGAAGAATTAAGGTATCTTGGTGTCCTAATTAGAATGTATTGTAATTAAATGCTGTAAAATTATATTATAAATACATTTTATTATATTTCGTTACTACTGTCTATCAAACGTGTCATAAGAATTTAGTCACATTGAGTTTTTTTTTTTTTTTTTTCGATAGAAATTTTCACTTTTCAGATTCTTCATCTTTTTTTTTTTTTTTAATATGATAAGACTTTAATTGCCAATAATAAAAAGAAAGGATTAAATAGAATATGTAATAGAATTAAATTGAATAATAGAAAGTGTTTAGTTGAAAGATAGAATTTAAATTGAGAATAATAAAGAAGAAGTTTTATAAAATGGTGGAGGAAAATTCAATTAAGAGAAATTAATTTAAAATAATAATAATAATAACAATAAAATTTATGTATATATTCGGTGGACCACTAGAATTTCATGGAAACTACTAGAATTTTATAGAAAGTTATTATATTTGATATATATATATATATATATACTCAACAAAACATATTTTCATTTCTTTATACTGATCCATTTCGTTCTAAACATTAAAACAAATATAAAAGAGAGCTCTTTAGAGAGGTAACCTTGGGCCGATAAAAGAAATCAAAGAAAAAGAAGAAATTTAAGGTAATAAGTTTAAGATTCAAGCTTCTTAATTCAACCATAGTAGTATATGTGTAGAAATTCTTGAATTACATGTTAAATTGGTGAGTTGGCTTGGGTATTGCCTCGGGTACTTTGAGGAAATTGCTAAAAAATGCTTAAAAAATGCTTATAGTTATTTTAATAGTTCTTATTTGAGTACAATTGTAGAATTTATGAGTAGTTGATGTATGATTGAGAATAATTAGGCTTTGGAATGAAAGGTAACTTTGGTTAGGCATGGAAAATTTAAAGAAAATAGATTAATCTCAATTTTTAGTTTAAGTAAGCTTGGATTAGACTTAATTAGAATTACACTCAAGTAATTACGGAAATTATGAACATAAATGGAAAAATACTTGCTTAAGTTTTGGTAGGGAATATTGAAGGAAAATTTGATAATTCAAGACTTTGATTTAATTGAATGAGAAATCAATTGAATTGAAATCTTATTAGGTGAATTGGAAAATTAGTGTATAAATGAATTAAAGTGGATAATGAATTGGGGTTTTGGCCAAAGTTGAAAAAGTGTAAGAAAATGAATTTAATATATTGTAATTATGGTTGAGTTTGATTAGGTAGGTTGATAAATAGACTGAATGTTTGAAAGTTTAATATATGTATATATACAGCCATTTAGGAAGAAAATAAAATAAAATAATTTAATATTTAATTTACATACAAAGTTAGTTAAGTCATTTAATTATTAAGAGTAATTGAAAACTTAATAATATATATATATATATATATATATATATATATACACACTAAAAGAATCTGATTAGTGTATGTATATATACAATTGGCGGATCAGACATGGTATTTCGCTTTTTTTGGATGATTTCTGGTTATTTTGGAGTGACGATTTTGTTTTCTGGTTGTATTGCGTTCTTGAAGTGACAATTTAAGTTTGGTTTTGGAGTGACGATTTTCAATCTGGTTGTTTGGTATTTCGTTTTTACTTCAGTCTGCAATATGGTATTTCGTTTTCCTATTTTTGTATTATGATTGTTTTCTTTGTTGATTTTGATTATGGCTACTGAACGAGATGATTCGCTTCAGCTTATGAGTGTGAGGTTGGAAGGAAAGAATTATTCGTATTAGAGTTATGTGATGAGAAATTTTCTGAAGGGTAAAAAGTTGTGGAGATATGTTAGTGGAACTTCTGTGGTATCTAAAGATACTACTGCTGAGGGTTATGTTGCTTTGATAGATGCTTGGGAAGCAAACAATGCAAAAATTATTACTTGGATTAACAATTTTGTTGAGCATTCCATAAGTACACAGTTAGCGAAGTATGAGACAGCAAATGAGGTTTGAGATCATCTGCAAAGGTTCACTCAATCAAATTTTGCAAAGCAGTATCAACTAGAGAATGACATATGAGCTCTTCAGCAGAGGAATATGAGTATTCAGGAGTTTTATTCTACTATGACAAATCTTTGGGATCAACTGGCTCTGACAGATCTTTGGGATCAAATGGCTCTGACAGAATCGGCAGAATTAAAGGCATGTGGTGCCTATATTTCTTGTAGAGAACAACAACGGTTGGTACATTTTTTAATGCCTCTTCGCAGTGATTTTAAAGGACTTCGAGGTTTAATTTTGCATCGTTCTCCACTTCCTTCTGTTGACTCAGTTGTCAGTGAGTTATTGGCTGAACAAATACGTCTTAAGTCTTATTCTGAAAATGGAATTCTTTCTACTCCTAATTCTTTTGTGTTAGCAGAACCTTTCAAGCCACACACTAATAATTAGAATAAGACTTACACACGGGTTGCCTTCAGTGAATGCAGTTTTTGTAAGCAGAAAGGTCATTGGAAGGCTCAGTGTCTTAAGTTGAAATAACATAATCAATCGCAGCAGCAATCTGAAGCTTGGAAGCCTGGCAATCAGTCACAATCTAATGCTTATAGACCACCTCAGGGTTACAGACCACCACAATCTAATACTACAGCAGTAGTTTCATCAGGTCCTTTCACCGATCCTAGTACTCTAGCTAAGCAATTTCAAATGTTCCTCTCCTTACATCCACAAGCTATGTTTGCTTCTTCTGTAGGTCAGTTGCCTTATAGTTCTTCAGGTATGTCACATTCTTTATGAGTTTTGGATTCTGGTGCTTCACATCATATGTCTCCAGATTCTTCATCTTTTGCTTCAGTGTCTCCTTCGTCTTCTATTCCTGTCATGACTGCTGATGGCACTCTTATGCCTTTAGTAGGTGTTGGTTCTATAGTCACACCTCACTTGTCTCTCCCTAATGTTTATCATATTCCGAAACTGAAATTAAATCTTGCTTCTGTTGGTCAATTATGTGATTCTGGTAATTTTGTCACCTTTTCTTCCTCTTCTTGTTATGTGCAGGATCTGCAGTCTCAGAAGTTGATTGAGATAGGCCGTAGGCAGAGGGGACTATATATTTTGGATGAGTTAAAAGTGTCAGTTGCTGCTGCTGCTACTAGTGTTGATTTTTTCTCTTTTCATTTGAGTCCTTCTTTTTCTCATTTTTATTTATGGCATTCTCGTCTAGGTCATGTTTCGTCTTCTCGTTTGAGATTTTTAGTGTCCACAAGGGCATTAGAAAATTTGCAAACTTGTAATATTTTTTATTGTAGTAGATGTAAACTGGCAAAATTTTCAGCTTTACCTTTTAATCAAAGTATTTATGTTTCTTCTTTTCCATTTGATTTGATTCATTCTGATGTATGGGGACCTTCTCCTGTTGTCACAAAATGAGAGTGTCGATATTATGTTTCCTTTATTGATGATCATACTCGTTATTGTTGGGTTTATTTAATGAAATATCGTTCTGAATTCTTTGAGATATACATAGCCTTTCGAGCTCTTGTCAAAACTCAACATTTTGCTGTTATCAAATGTTTTAGGTATGATTTGGGTGGGGAGTACACTTCTAATAAATTTTGTGAATTGCTTGCCTTAGATGGAACTATTCACCAAACTTTTTGTACAGATACTCCTGAGCAAAATGGTGTTGATGAAAGAAAACATAGGCACATTGTTGAAACTGCTCGTTCTCTCTTGTTGTCTGCTTCTGTTCCTAGTGAGTTTTAGGGTGAAGTTGTTTTTACTGTTATAGGTTTGATTAATACAATTCCATATTCTCATATTTCAATTTTTTCTCCTTTCGAAAAATTGTATGGGTATGCCCCTGATTATTCTTACTTTAGAGTTTTTTGTTGTACTTGTTTCGTTCTTCGTCCTCATGTTGAACACAGCAAGTTGTCCTCTTGATCTGCTCTTTGTGCCTTTCTTGGTTATGGTGAAGGTAAAAAGGGGTATCGTTGTTTTGATCCAATAACTCAGAAACTTTAAGTGTCTCATCATGTTATTTTTCTCGAGCATATACCTTTCTTTTTTATTCCATCCACTACTCATAGCTTGACTAGATCTGATCTTATTCGTATAGATCCTTTTTTTGAGGATTTTGATAGTTGTCATCTCAGGTTCCTAGTACTGACCATTCTGTAGGTACTGACACTTTACTCTCCAGCACGAAGCTCCCTCTTCTCCTATGGTCCTTCAAGCTCCGTCTGAGATTGTAGATCCACCTCTATGTCAATCCATACGCATTCATAAGTCCATAAAGTTACTAGATTTTATTTATTCTTGTTATTCTTCATCTTTTACTTCTTTTTTAGCTTCTATTCATTGTCTCTCTGAGCCCTCTTCCTATAAAGAAGTAATTCTTGATCCTCTTTGGCAGCAAGCTATGGATGAGGAACTTTCTGCTTTGCATAAGACAGGTACTTGGGATTTGGTTCCTCTACCTCCTGGTAAGAGAATTGTTGGTTGTCGTTGGGTGTATAAGCTCAAGACTAATTCTGATGGATCTATTGAGTGATACAAAGCTAGGTTGATTGCAAAAGGGTACTCTCAACAATATGGTATGGATTATGAGGAGACATTTGCTCCTGTTGCAAAAATGACTACTATTTGTACTCTTATTGCAGTAGCTTCGGTTCGTCAGTGGCATATCTCTCAACTTGATGTTAAAAATGCCTTCTTGAATGGAGATCTTTAAGAAGAAGTTTATATGGCACCCCCTTCTGGTGTTTCACATGATTCTGGGTATGTTTGCAAGCTCAAGAAAGTGTTATATGGTCTCAAACAAGCACCTCGTGCTTGGTTTGAGAAATTTTCTGTTGTGATCTCTTCCCTTGGATTTGCTTCTAGTAGTCATGATTCTGCTCTTTTTGTTAAGTTCACTAATGCAGGTTGTATCATTCTGTCTTTATATGTTGATAACATGATTATTACTGGTGATGATATTGATGGTATTTCAGTTTTGAAGACAGAGTTAGCTAGACAGTTTGAAATGAAGGATTTGGGTTATCTGTGATATTTCTTAGGTATTGAGGTAGCTCACTCACTAAGAGGTTATCTTCTTTCTCAGTCAAAATATGTTATAGATATTCTTGAGCGGGCTAGACGTACTGATAATAAGACTGTAGATATTCCCATTGAGGTAAACACAAAGTATTCTCCTTATGATGGTTTACCTTTGTCAGATCCTACTTTATACCGTACTGTTGTTGGAAGCTTGGTATATCTCACTATTACTCCTCCAAATCTTGCATATGTTATTCATGTTGTTAGTCAATTTGTTGCTTCTCCTACTACAGTTCATTGGTTAGTTGTTCTTCTTATTTTGAGGTATCTTCGGGGTACAGCCTTTCAGAGTCTTTTACTTCCATTCACCTCTTCCTTAGAGCTGCGTGCATACTCTGATGCTGATCATGGTAGTGATCCCACAGATCGCAAGTCTGTTACTGGTTTTTGTATCTTTTTAGGTGATTCTCTCATTTCTTAGAAGAGCAAGAAATAATCTATTGTTTCTCAATCCTCCACTGAAGCAGAATATCGTGCTATGGTATCTACTACCAAAGAGATTGTTTGGTTACGTTGGTTACTTGCAGATATGGTAGTTTCTCTTTCTCATCCCACTCCTATGTATTGTAACAATAAGTGTTCTATTCAGATTGCTCACAACTCGATCTTTTATGAACGAACTAAGCACATTGAGATCGATTGTCACCTTACTCGTCATCATCTCAAGCATGAGACCATTACTTTGCCCTTTGTTTCTTCTTTTTTGCAGATTGCAGATTTCTTTACCAAGTCACATTCTATTTCCCGTTTTCATTTTTTCGTTGGCAAACTCTCGATGCTTGTAGCTGTTGCATCGTGAGTTTAAGGGGAGATGTTGAGAAATATAGGGTTATTTTATTTTATTATTTATTAAGGGTATAATAGTTTTTTCAGTTTCCTGGGTTTAGCCTATATATAGTCCCTTTATATTTAGGCTAAATCACTTTTTTTTATATTTCTTCTTTATTATGTATTATCAATGAAACTCTAGCCTCTTCTTTTCTAATTTTGTATTTCTCTTTTATCTCTTTGAATTATTTAACAAAGAGTTATACGTATGTGTATAGTAACTTTGGAAACACGGAGTTAAGTTCAATGTTATTTGAGACTTTTGAGATATGGAAAGTAAATGATAAAAGTCAGAATTCAAGAACATAGTAATAAGTGTGGCTTAGCGATGAATTGAAGTTTAGAACTGATTAAGAGAGATAGAATATTAATTAATAGTGATGTAGTGATATTATGTGAACAATGGATTTGTCTCATCAATGCTAATATTTTGGTATATCAAGATTGAAGAAAGTTTTGAAAATTCGAGGATGAATTTTCTTAAAAGAGGGGAGAGTGTAACACCCCAGCTGGTCGAAACCCTAGCGACGTTGAACCGTCTGAAAATTTAGATAATTTTAAATAAATAATAAAAATAATATACATGTGAGTATGGTTATTGGACAACAGTTAATATTAAATAGGAAGTAAAGTATAGTTGTATTAAATATTTTAAATAAATAGAATATGTAATAGGATTAAATTGAATAATTGAAAGTGTTTAATTGAAAGATAGAATTGAAATTGAGAATAATAAAAAAGAAGTTTTATAAAATGGTGGAGGAAAGTTCAATTAAGAGAAATTAATTTAAAATAATAATAATAATAATAACAATGAAATATATGTATATATTCGGTGGACCACTAGAATTTCATGAAAACTACTAGAATTTTATAGAAAGTTATTATATTTGATACATATATACATAATAAGGGACGAAATATACCGAACTGGGTAGTAAAGTAAGTTGGGCCCAGCCCAATATAATATATTTACAAGCCCATTGACTAAAATCAAATAAAGAGCCATTTAGTTCGTATCCAAGCAGGAAGAGGATCAGAACAATGCAGTAATCCATTCTATATCCGAACCGGTCAAGGAAATCCATATTCAACTCTTGTAAGGATCTATCTTCTATAAATACCTCAAAATTAAACTGACAAAAGGTACATGCATTCTTGCTAACACAAATAAAAGCAATACTCCAACATTGTTCTCAGTCTCTTACATTGAGCTTATTCACTAACTTGACTGTCGGAGTGGCTTTGCTAGGCA
>CATKHJ010163353.1:0-11723 GCA_949750685.1 Vernicia montana | reverse complement strand
ATATATATATATATATATATATATATATATATATATATATATATATATATATATATATATATATATATATATATATATATATATTAATAATTCATGACTATTTACTATACCGGACATGGAAAAAGACATAAGCTAAATAGGCAATACTCAATCGACAAAGAAGAGATCCTAATAATGTTGTGCTTTATCCATCTTCTCGTGTCTTTATGTTTCAATGGCTTTTATTGCCTTGTCGTCTTCCGTATCTCCTAATTTCACAACAATAATCATAATTTTTAATTACTGTCTTAATATTTTTACTTTTAACCCATGTCACATATATTACTTAAAAACTCATTATTGAGCCAAAGTTCATTATTCAAAAAAAATTATTATTTTTTATTTTAAAGTTCAAACGCAATGAATAATTTTATTATACTTATATTTTAATCTATTAAAATTAAAACTTAAAATACAAAAAACACTATAATTTTATTATACCACTAGACTCATAAAAAAAAAAATAACTTCCAATAAGAAAAAACATAACAAAACTTCCAACAAGAGAAGACAAAATAACATCATGTGACTTGTACAATCACTATAAAAAAATCCTAGTCTCTTAATTGTATGTGAACTGTGGAACACCAAGAATAAGCTAGCTTTGGGTTCATCATCTTGTTTTATTATGTGTAGTTCACTTGCTAAGAAGGTTTGTCTTGGCCCTGATTCTGCTTAACTTTGCGATTTTTCTCTATGTGACCCATTTTCTTGCAAAATTTGCACTACATAATTGGCTTACCCTTGAACAACATATTTTTCTAAGTGATTTGTTCTTTGACAAGTGTTACATGGAGAAAATTTTCCCTTTTTTTCAAACTCCTTTGAATTAAAGACTGATTTATCTGACCTGTCACCATAATTCTTCCCATCTTTCTTTGATTGTTTTCCCTTTTGTTTGGCTTGAAATGTTCTTTTAATAACCACTTCATCCCTTATGATTAATCTTTGTCCTTGAGCTTGAAGTTTACTGATCAATTTAGCTAAATGTTTTGAGATCACAAGATTCTACCTTGGACTCAAACCTTGCAAGTAAGCTTATCATTATCTTGTAAACCTATTCATGAGCTGGGCTTAGATTTGAAAAATATTCAAATTTTCAAAAACTCGCCCCACTCGGCCTATAATTTTCTTTGCTAATTGTAGCCCGCAGCTTGGCCCGCAAACAGGTCTATTATCTTGTCCACCACTTTAGCATTAGGAAACTCTTCACTTAACACCCTTATCTTTTTCACAAGATCAAGGAGCTTAGATGAACACTTCTTTATTTTTTTTTTCCATCTTTCAGTCTTAACAATTTAAATTCCCTTTTAAATGTTAAGGGTTTGACTTACTTCACTCTATAACTCCTTTCAATATCTTCCTTCAACTTTTGCCAAGCATCCTTAGGTGTCTCACATGTCATTATTCTTGTAAAGATAACATTCGATAATGTTGAATAAATACAAGGGAGTGCCCTTAGCTTCCTTGCCTTCTAATCTTCATAATTTTTAATTTGAGCTAGTATTGGATGTAACAAACCGCACCTAGAGAGGTGATTGCTTGAGGAGCTTAACAGCTTACCAAGATCCCACATTGGAAGTGTAGCATATTTGAAAGCAATTTATATAGGTCGACTTAGTATTATTTAAATAACTTGGGTTAACTATTTTATGTCAGGGTTGAGCCCTATAATAATAGGTTATTTGCAGTTTCAAGTCAGGCTATTACAAATGGTATCAAAGTTGATAACTCTATTTTCTCAAAGTTATTTTACTTGTTTAAATTCAAATTTTAGTTCAGTCTTGAGAATTTAATATTATTATTACTTATTTTGATAAATAAATAATTTTAATAATTTATAAATAAATTATAACATGTTTTTAGTATTTTATTTTGTAGATCAAAATGACATTAATGATGCAAGTAATGATGTCGTGATATTAATGATGCAAGCAATGATGTCATAATAATAATGATGCAGGCAATGATGCAAGACATTAATGATGCAAGCAATGATATCATGATATTAATAATGCAAGCAATGATATAATAATAATAATGATGCAGGCAATGATGCAAGATGGTGGAAAAAAAAGATGGAAATTGCCTATAAATAGGCATTACCACCCCTCCTTCTAATCATCATTCAATCAAATAAACAAATATTTAGAGAAATTTATATTTTTTTAGTTTCATTTTTTTTTATTTTCATTTTGATCAAGAAGAGAAGTTTTGGAGATCGTGTACGCCAAAAATTATTTCCCAAAAAGAGTTCTTTCTAAACTTTTATTCTTCAATTCAATAATAAGTTGTTATTATGTTTTCTATTAGATTGATTGTTAATTTAATTGTTTCTTTCTTTTTAACTATCAGTAGCTTAATTTCTTATCTAGGATTTAGATGTAATCTCTTAATTTTCCTTTGAATATCTTTGTTTGATTGATTTGGTTTTGATTGTTGGAATTAATCTTTTATTTTAGAATTTAATGCTTTTGAATAATTGATCACTATTTGCATGTTTAAAGATATTATGTGAAGTAGCGAGAGTGGAAACATAATATTAGTTCATTGATATATTAGATCTAGGGAATGTGTTGCTTAGAGATAAAAACACTCATTTGTGATTAATTAAAAGATTTTCATAAACTTAATGGGTTTGTGTTAATTGCTTGTGATCACGAAAGTAGATATAAAGTTAATATAAATACTTATATTGTGTCTTGAGAGAGAACATCATATAATTTAGAGAAATCTAATCATTAATTCCAATGAAATTAAACCAATTTAGAGAACATAGAAAAGTCATAGGTAATCAATTGATGAAATCTAAATTCTAGGTCTTTTTCATATATTAAATTTATCTTTTAATATTTTTTTTTATTTTTAAAATTTTTTTTTTATCCCAACTAATCAGTTTTCTAAATAATAAAGTAATTCATAATTTTGATAATTGTCAACTCCTTCTCCGTAGGATCGACACTCTACTTAATCACAATATTACTTGTTCATGACCTATGCACTTGCAGATTTTTCGCAACAAAAGTCACCCTGGGGTCAGATTGTGAGGAGCTGGTGGGCCTATTGGGAGAAGGTTGTCCATAGGGAAAAGCACAAGATGGAGTTACACGAGGCACTAGCGAACCATAATACCCAAGTCCGATCAGAGAGTGCCTACTTGAAGAGCTTAAGCAACTCACCAAGATCCCACATCATAAGTGTAGATATTTGAAAGTGGATTATGTAGGCTAACTTAGTACTATCTAAATAACTTGAATTAACCATTTTGGATTACGGTTGAGCCCTAAAATAACAGGTTATTTGGAGTTATTTTTTGGTCGGGTCGTTACATTGGATTTTACCCAATTGGTGCAAGTTCAACTCCATTTTCTACTGCTTCCTATAAATTCAAAGCCTTTAGATAAGCCTTTATTTTTTTTTATCACCCATATGTGATAATATTTCGCTATATATAGATGGGAACGTATCCCTAGAAAATTGCTAGAAGCCATCACACACTAAGTATTTAAACACTCTCTCATATTGTTCAATCACGTTTTCAATAAACACTCAGAGAAATTTTCCCTTCGAATATACCTCAAGAAGATAGCTTTAATACCATTTGTTGAAATTTGAAACCTCTTTATAGAAATAAAATGAAAGAATACTGTTAGAATATAACTTCCTTCTCTTTTACATTTCATTGATTTTCTTCTTCTATTTATACAAAACATTCATACAGAAAACTCGAGAGTCAAAACCTACTCTAACAACCATGACTACCTTTTACAATACATATTGCTAAAAGTAAGGATCTACACTTCTTTTAAATTAATCTTCCTTAATTTCATGAATAAGTACTGCAAAAGCATTTAACTAAGAGTATGTAGAAAACTCTCAATTCCTATCATTGTCAACTATTTAGGAATTACTTGATTTTTCATGTTTTTTGTAAGGAAAAAAAAAAAAAAAAAACAAAATGGAAGAAAACAATGTGCATATATCAAAATGGAAAATTATTGTCTATATTATAGATATATTCTCACCTCATATATTCAACCAATGAGTGAATATCATCTCAAAAATTATTAATTAAATATACTTGTTTATTCATTTTTTTTATCCAGTGAAAAGACCTTATTATCCCATATTTGCTCCATTTGATATTATTACATTAGCAAAGTCACACTTCTAAAAAATGGTAATAAAAGGCAAAATATTTGCCATGTAGTCCAAATGTATATATGAGCTTACTTTATTATTAATTAAAAAATACTTGTTTATTCATTTTTTTTTTATCCAGTGTTATTACCCCATAGACCTTATCATGGGTTCGGGGATCCGCCCAGCCTATTCGACTAAAAGACAGGTCTGGACAAAGGATTTTTTTTCCAAGCTCGACCCAACTTGAACCCAAAGAAGCCCAATTATTTTTGGACCAGGCCTGAGATTTGCTCTATGAAGCCCAACCTAACTATATATATATTAAAAAATACAATATTAGGAATAAAATTCACAACCTTTAAGTTCCAAATCTAATTTAACCAATTGACCACTTGAATAATTTTGTCAAATTATGTGAAAATATATTTATATTTTAAAATATTATTCACTAAAATTTGATTTTAATATGTCAATTTTTTTTCTTTTTAATTTGTCAATTTTCCTTTATTTAAGGAAAAATTTATTGGAATTGTAGGCTGGTTTGAGCCAGGCCTAGGAATATATATTTTAAATGGGTCCGGGCCTTGGTAAAAATTTAGGCCCGATCAATTGGGCTGGGCTAGGCTTGAGCTTAATATAAAAATATTTGTGCCAACCAGGCCCATCCCGAAATCGACGCGGCTCGTAGAATGAACAAGTTTATTACCCCATATTTGCTCCATTTGATATTATTACATTAGTCGAGTCATGCATCTAAAAAATGGTAATACGAGGCAAAATATTTTGCCGTGTAGTCCATATGTATATATGAGCTTACTTTATTATTAATTAAAAATACTCATGTATTCATTTTCTTAATTTATACAATGAAAAGACACTAATGAGGACTAAAAACGGCTACACTAGGATGGATCGTTTTGATTAAGCCCAATACAAGCCTAAATGCTCCAGATAGCAGGCCTCACACTACCAAAACTATCAATAACAATCAGGCCCAAGGCCTTATGGATAAGCCACTTTGTGCCTTGTCTCATCAATCATCCTAGGCAACAAGTACCTCACTCTGGCAGTATTCCGTCTCACTCACAAATGAATCCACTCATCTTATAAGGAGAGTTCATCCTAACACCTCTTTCCAAACTTCTTAGATACGCAATCCTTGCCACCTCTAAGAAATGAGATTCGGGTCATCTCAGCACAAAGCTCTACAACCAATAGCCAACAGTGCAAGCACATCATTACCTTGTCCAGCTATAAAATGATGTGACCAAGATCCTTCAATCACAAGCAACTACACAGGCCACTCACTTTAATCCCTATGGCGAGAAACAACATAAATACCATCTCTACTTTATCTCAAAGGGGAGGTCTAACTGAAATAGGAAACTGTTGAAGCCTATTCTCACTACAAGCATATGGATCAATTGTAGCTAGCAAGTTTTAAATGAGTAAAGGGTTGTCGATCCCACGAAAAAGCAAGTTTGAGTACTGAAATTAAGAGTTGTTCTATTATTTAGACTAATGAAAATTTAGATTGATTTGGTTTAGGCAATTAACTAACAAAACTAAACAAATAAGTAACAACTAATGAAAATAAAAGATGTTAACAATGGTGAGAAAGCTTAGGATTTAGACTTCAACAAATACTTCACCTGTGGTCAATGTATGCCTTGATTGATTGATCAATATAAGATGGAGATTAAAGATAACTCTTCCTAGGATATGCAAAATCCTCTCTTAATGTAAGATGCAAGTACCTAACCAACCCCATTTCTACTCTTGTAATTTAGGCAATTGATTAAATCCATTAAGCTATGTGAATAGTGGTCAATATCATCTAGGCATGTCCATATCTCTATGCAAAAACTCTCTTAGATCTATTGCCCCTTTCAACATATACCATACTTTCACTCTCGCTACATCATATGATATCTTAAATAATGAATGTAGTGGCCAATTACAATCACTCTTAAAGATCAAGAGCAATTGATTAATCTCATCACACACATCTTAATCAATCAAGCATACATAGATCCACAAGCTACATATTAGTCTACATCCAAATCCTAGCAAAAGATTTAGCTACTCATAATAGAAATTAAAGAACACAGAGTAAATTTCAAAGCATTAATCATCATCATTAACTAAAATAGAATTAGAAAGTAAATGCAAGAGTAGAGATAAGAGAAAAATCAGTAAGAATTGCAAAATTGTAGATATGGACTTAAAGACAATCCTTCCAAGTTTAGATTCTTCAAATCCTTGCTTAAATCTAAAATCTAATCAAAGAATTGAAAAGGAAAATTTTCTAAATCTAAATCTACTCCTAAATCTCTATTACTACTACTATATCTGTTTACTTGCCCTAAAATAGGGATAAGGACGTATTTATAGATTCTCAGTTGCTTCAAGTACAAGATTGCAAAAGAATATGATAGTTGGCTCGCGAAGGCACACAGCTTGTGTTAGTTTCTACATGGCCTGTGTGACCTTTCTTCACATGAATCTCTTTAGTTAAGCACGACCCTTACAAATTTACTAGAAGAAGGAGGTGCTGCATATTCTGAAACTCTTGGTTCTAGTTTCCAAGCAAGACCCATGAAGTCCTGGGGCACGGCCCGTGTAACCTTTAGTCTGCACTCTTAGTTCCATTTGCTATATTTTCTTCTAAAATCTTGCATTATCATGTGTTTAGACATGGAAAATATCATTACAGAGTATTTGATGAGTTCAATAAAAATTATAGCCTAGAACAAGCAAAAGCATGAAGAATGGGAATGAATTGTGCTAAATATGTATATACAATTATGAGTACAGCAGAAATTGCTTGCACCAAGAAGCCCAGCAATAGAACTTCTTTCCACACTGGAAGAGGTCGAACCAATGAGAATCAGAGCCAAACACTCTCACTCATAAAATTAGGGAAAATAATGGTAACATCTCTTTAAACTCGCTCTGTTCCTAAGTCTTTAACTTCATACATGCAGTCATTGATTTAAGCATTAGAGAGTCAACGCCATGCCTTAGGCTTAACCCTCCAACACTTGTTTCTCTTCCCTTTTTCTTGCACATGCAAGCCATAGGCCCAATGATAAACCCAAATCCTTTTGCTATGGTCCAACACCTTCAACTTTATGTCCTGGCTGATGAGTGGCCCTATGACCTAGGACCCACTAGGAAAACTCCATCAAACACTATTACCCCATATTTGCTCCATTTGATTATTACATTAGCCAAGTTATGCTTATGAACAATGGTAAATAGAGGTAAAATATTTGCCATGTAGTCTTGATGTATATGAGCTCACTTTTCTCATTGGTTCATATGATTTAAGATTAGAAAGAATATTATGAGTGGAATGCATAATTTCACTCCTGAATTTTTAATAAAAAGCACTATGGCACCATGAAATTTTATAAAACCTATATCTCAACATCTAATTCATATCTACTAAAAACCTCTTTGCATATAAATCGAATGTGAAAAATATGGGTGTCAATATAGAATAAAATAATAATATATTACTTCTTTTCTCTTTTCTATCCTAAATGATTAAGTAATAAAAAGTTAGGGTTTTAACTTTCTTTCATTAAAAAATATTGTTTTTATATAATATTAATTCTTTATCATCTATACTTGCCTTGTAATGTATTTTTTTTATACACATTATTGATATCAAAGGATGTTTAATAGGTATAAAAATAAAAGTTGACGTGTTAAATAGGACGTTATAAAAATTTAGAGTGTCACAATACTATTTAAAAAAAAAAAAACGTATAGTGATGAAAATAAATCTTCCACCGATATTATGATAAAAATAAATATTTGCTTGATGTCTTAAAAATTTTGTATTTCATTACATTTATTATCAATTTAAATGACACATACTCTGTAAATTTAAAAAAAAAACTAGATGATACATTAAAATTAACCTAGAACAACTGTTCAAGATTTTAATATATTATTCCTTAATTAAAATAAATAAGAAAAATGCTATTTATTCTAAAATTTTATACTGATGAAGCTGATTTTAGTCGAGGTAAAATAGTTCAATCTTCTCTTAGTTGAATTTGAATTAGTGCGACCTGCAAGAAGAAACGAAAGTTAAGTGGGCTAGGCCCGGTGCCTAGTAAAGCCATTTCGACGGTTAAATTAGTTGATTGACTCAATTTAAAAGACTGTGAACAAAGTTCTATATTATCTGTGTATATATACATGTGAATGTTGATTTCCTGAGGTATTTATAAGATGTGAATCCTTACATGAATTGAGGATGAATTTCTTTGTCCTATTTGGATTAGAATGGCGATTTGCACGTTTTCAGCTTTCGATTAGGAACTAAAATGCTGGTCATGTTAGCTTGGTCTTCATAGTTTTTAGACTTTTAAATATATTGGATTGGGCTGGACTCACGATCTTGTTTGGTATATTTTGTCCTTTATCATGTACCAATATATATATATTTTTTTTTTCCATTTGATGTGCCATTTTTTTATTAATTAATTAAATTATGATTTTGTTCACATTGATATAATTTTATTTTATTTGTTAAAATCTCATTCTAAGAATAATACTTTTTATATAAATAATATACATTAATATTATAGTGTCATACATGCATCGATTTGTTTTTTAAAACAAATTAAGGAAGACATAATTCAATTTATGATCTTACTCAAATTGAAAGATACACCTATTAGAGTATTTTTAATGGTGTTCTTTATTTTAAAAAATATTTTTAAAATAAATAAAGACCATTTCAATCAATTTTTAAATATGAAAAATGTGATTTTTTTTTTAAAATTCAATGGACTCTTTAGTAAAATAGGTGAGAGAATTAATAAATAACATACATAGAAAATTATAAAATTTATTAATTAAACTGAAAATAAATAGTGAAATTGACTTTTTACATACGAAAAGACAAATTCACTCTCTATTTTAAAATAAGTGTTTGAACTTGCTAATTTTTATACAATATGGTGTCTCTAACAAGTTTTACAAGTTAAAATAATTATATATCTTATTTTGAATAGTAAATTTATTTAAATATCCTCTTTTTAAAATGTTATATATTTTTTTCCATGTTTTCCATTTTCTCCTCTTTCTTCATTTTTTGTTGTTATTTTTTTTAATTTATATTTGTTTTCTAAGAAACAAAGTTATAAATATAAAATTTTAAAATTATTTTTTCTCATTTAAAAATGTAATACCCCGAGTATTCATATATGAACTTCTTATTAAGTATATGAATGATTTTCAGATGTTATATCATGTGTATTGATGAATTAAATTGATTATAAGAAATAATTGGATTAGAGGTTTGAAATTCTTCAAGTGGAGCTACAGGACAAAAATTGCGCCCGCAACATTGGTGTCACGACCGCGACCTTGATTTTGCGTCCAACATAGCGACCGCAACACAGATTGTGAACCTCTTTGCCTGAAATTGCCATCATCATGAACAGTCACGTGAATAGTACTAGGTAGCGACCGCGATTGCCATGTTGTGACCGCGATATGAGAATCGCGACCGCAACTGGCATATTGCGACCGCTACTTTCGTTGAGGACAAAATCGGGAGAACAACCCTATATAAAGATTTAAAGCCCTAAAATTCATTTCACCCTATTTTCTAAGTTCTCTAAAATCATATTCTCTCAAGAAACTCTCAATCTACTCATTCTAAGTTCAAGGAAGCTCATTTATTGCATCTTTAAGAGGATCTAGGGTTAAAGACTCCACTTCCTCTTCTCATTGTTAAGCATTTAAATTAAGGTAAATTAGGGTTTATCCCTCCTTCTTCATTTTCTTTCAATTTCTTCAATAAAGTTAAGGTTATGCTAAGATTAAGATGTATTAGCATTGTTATTTGAGTTAAGGTTATAGTTATTTGATTTATTTACTATTTTTATTATTGGGTATTTGTAGCTCCTCCTAAAGATAGAAGAGATGATGATGATGGAGGTTGTGATCACCATATTTGCTTGCTATAAAGGTTGATTGCAAGTTATTTTGGGATTTGCATTGTTGAGGTGAGTGATTATTATACTATTATGGTTGTGTTTGAACTTTAAGGCATAAATGCCTAACTTTTTCATGACCACCGAATTGTTATTGATAATTGTTATTTGAACTATTCTTTGAGATAGCCCATTTTATTGTATATATGAACCTAATTGATAAATCTTCTTGATATTGAATTGAAACCATGATTATTGATCCATTGATAATTTATATTTATTTATTACCATTATACACCTCTATATGATTATGAACCGAAAGCAGAAATCCCTAATTTTGATGTGGTGTAAAACATCAGGCATTGTGCACAGTGTACTTCGGTGGCATGTCCTAACTAAAGAGGGCTTGTCGCCCTAGCCGTGAAATCTGATTAATCTTATGTAGAGTTGAAGGTATGCTCCGAAAAAATGAGCCTCTACTTCTATTTAATTTGATAAGTTCTATGTCTTAGCTTTCGGTAATGCCTTTGAGCATAATACCATTATATGAAGAACGTTAAGACATAGTGTGAATCCTGAATTTCGCACCATCTAAACCCTCGGGCATGCAAATAAGTCTCGGAAGCTAAAACAGGCAAGAAAGGATCAAAAAATCGAAAGAATCGACCTTGGTCCGGCCTGGGTGACCGCACAGGGCACCCCAAGAATTGTACAAGGCCTGTGCAGTTCTGCACAGCCTCTGTACAGTCCTAAAATGGCCCTGTGCAGTCATCCTTTCTGCTGTGCGGTCACATCTCCTGCTGTGCGGTCTCCCCTGCTCTTGTGCTATCTGTTTTCCCCTGTGTACAATTCTAGAAGGCTTCTGTGTGGTTTTGGCACTTCTAGTTAGTTTTCCCACATTAAAAAATGTGAAAGCCTTCCCTAGCCCTTCTACCTATATAAACTCTCTTTTCCAACTCATTTCAACACACACCTCTTACTAAATCAAAACTAATTGATTAAAAGCAAATAGTTTTCTAAGGCTTGGTTCGAAAGAGCTGCTTTTCTAGTATAAAGTTTCTCTTTTTGGGTGGTCAAATGCCGTCCTAGTAGCTGTTCAAAGGTTGTGATTCCGCCAAGTCGAGTCAAGGTGGAATTACGATTCGGTCGTCCGCTCCGTCCATACGTCCCCAAGCCTCGTCTTCAAATGGTATTTATTTTCTGTCCTTTTCTTCTATTTATTTATTTATTTTGAATTTTGTGTTGCTTTCTTTATTGTTTTGTTTGCTATTGTTTTCTTTTTAGCTTAGTTTCTTTTATATTTTTGTTCTCCTATTTGCTTTGCATGTTCCCTTTTCTTTTCTTCCCTTTCTTTCAGTTCTTTTATTTTAGCATAGTTTATTGCTTTCCTCATTTCCTTTATATGATCCCCTTCTCCTTAATCCTTTTCTTTTTATCGCCTTAAGTGGCATGTTAATTAGAAACTGAATTAATTAACTTGTTTGGATCAATTAATGCTTTTTATTTGTTAATTAAATCTGACCTAATTAACAACTTGGTAATCAATTCTGTTTGATTAAAATCAATCAACCCACCTTT
>CATKHJ010163343.1:0-21231 GCA_949750685.1 Vernicia montana | reverse complement strand
GTTTCCAATATTATATTCAATCAATTTTACATGTAAACAACTTATATACAAGGTTAAACATCTTTATAACTCAAAATTCTAACTCACACATTTAATTTCTATAGCTTCCTAGTTAATTAAATAAAATTTACTTGAAAATATTCTAATTTTCTTTTATTCAAGTTAATTAAAGAATTTTAAATTTAATTAATTCATTCCAAGCCCAATTGACTCAAAGTTCTGAATTATAACAATTTCCTCCACAATCCTCTACTAATCCAAAGCAAGAATTTCTCTTTTATCTAATTTATGTTCATACTTCTTCTAATTCTTCATGTATAAATCTAATTGAGCTCAAATCAAGCTCCTTTAAATCAAGAATTGGAATTAATATATTTTTCCCTTGAACTTTCTTGCCTAACCGAAGCTAGGTTCTCCTTCTAAAGCTTAATTGTATTCATCATTTTTTTTTTTACTCATATAATTCTTCAATTTGTTTCAAGTTAAAGTTATTAGAATGAGTAGAAAGATCTATTGAAGTTCTTTTCTAATTTTTTTTTTTTTAGTATCCGAAACTACTAAGTCCCAAAAGCTCAAATATTTCTTTTTCTTTTCAACAATCAACATTACTCATACTCTTGGATCTAAGGAAGGAATAGAAATTTTAACTTACCTTGAAGAAATTCAACCTTTAGCTTGGTAATCTTCATTAGCCGAGAGTTCTCTTTCAAGTTTTTTTTTTTCCCTTTCTTTTACTCAGTGTTTTTGTTTTCTTGGCCTCTCTTTTTCGTTGTTGTTGCTGGCCTTCATTCTATATATATATATATATACATTTGTTTATTTTATTTTTTAATTCTTTTAACAGCCCACATGACAAGCTCTCTAGAGTCTTCCACCATATTCTATCATAATGTATTATTATATATTTTTAGATTAATATTTCAAGAGTTAAAATAATATGATTTATGAGTAGTCTAAGCAATTAAGGCTAGCTAAAACTATTTTAAGTGACAAGTTTCATTCATTTTAATTACACCTTTTTGCATATTTTAATTTTAATCTATTTGTTATACATTTTCATTTTTATTTTTCATAAAAATATATATATATATATATATATACACACACACAATTCTTAAATAAATATACCATAATAAATCAAAAATTTATAAACATATTCATAAAATATTTTATTTACTTTAAATATATCATTTAAATATCAATGTAATTATATAAATAAATATATTTTCTTATAAAGACGAAAATTCAAAGATTATTAAAAAGTCGGGTTATTACATACCCCAAACACCAATGTCGCCCCAACTTCGACCATTGATCCGGCCAACAATGGAAAAGTACCCATACCACCAGTCCCAAGCATCAATCCTTCCTCCTTTTTTAATCCTTTTCAAAGTAGGAGGAACCCTATCCCTTCAGTTACCTTAAAGCACAAGATGAGTGAGCCTGAGAAAACTCCCACAATGGAAAAAAGGTGCAAGAAGAGTGATACATATACTCCCCTAACCTCTGCCGAATTGAAGAGTATAAAGACAACTGTCATCACCAGCCAATAATCCTTGAAAGTGTAAAAGGAAGTTCACTAAATTGGGTGTGCTCTTAAGTGTTATTTATCAAAATGCCTTGCAATAAAATTTGGTAACACCTTTAGAACCAAAGGTACCGTCACACCCTTTGTCCAAAAACTATAATGCTAGTGAATTCTGTGAATACCATCAAGGGGCTGGCCATAAGATAGACATGTGTAAGAACCTAAGTGCGAGGCCTCGCCCGAATGTCCCTTCCCTCGCTCGGGAAAAATGTGGATGCCTTAAGGAAAGGCAAGCGATTTTTAAGGGAGGTTTAGGTACAAGTTTCGGTGCTCACGATTGGAAGCGGCTATCGCCTTGGAAAATTGATTTGATTTTTGAAAGGGTTCGAGAGTCGCCACCCTAATTTATTTTTAATAGAAAAATTAAGGAAAAAATCCAATTTGACTCCAATTCATTAATCTTTGATTAATTTATCTAAGGATAAAGTTACTAGTTTTCGAATCAGGTTGAGCTCAGACACTAGATTTTTGGTTTTAAAATAATCTCAATTTGACTCTTAAGTTTGATTTGACTTGAAAATTGATTTTATGGATGGCAAGTATTAATGACGATTTAAAGTGCATGAGCATGGCATAATTATGAGTACGTGGGAAAATAAAGAGCATGTATTTAAACATACACAAACAAAGGAGAGTATTTCCTCTAACCCTTATGGGTATTAGGGAAATCACAAGATCACTCCTTTGTTCCAAAATAATTAACTAATAACATTAATTAATATTTACATGTACAATGGATTGATATTGAAAAATAAAAGGGGAAGGGGACTGATTGGAGATTTGAATTTGAGACTTGGAGTTAAATTCCAAGCGTGCCTACGTACCCTATTGGATGGGGATCAAAACCCACGTAGGTAATTCCACTGTGAGGTGGAGTGGTTTAGGGATTAGTCAAATTGATTAAATTTGATTTGGGATGGTTTTAGGCTTGGTGAGAAAAGATGATGTACATTCTCTTTGGGAGATTTTGAGTGAACGGAGTGATTTTTCGGACCGAAATTCTATTTTATCAGTTTTGGATGATGAATTTAAATTAATCTCGGAGGAAATTAATTTGATGCTTTGGTTGCTTAATTACCCAATTTTAATTAATTAATTAAAGTGATTAATTAACTAAATTGAGTGAAAATTAATTAATTAAAATCAAAGGGATTTTTAATTAAAATGATTACTCAAAATGAGTATAGAGATTAATTAGAGAGAGAGAGAGAATAGTAGATAGTCATCAATACTAGCTCTAGGGGTGAATTGAAATAAGAGATAAAGGGGGGGTATTTATAGGAAAAAATGAGGGGTGAAAAGAACAAAAAGGGAAGAAAAAGTAGGCTAAAGAAGGGGCAAAAATGGAATTTCTGTGTACAGGGGGTACAATCGCGAGATAGGTTCACGGACGCGCGTAGTTCGTGCGAAGTTGGCAGACATCCACCAGATGACCTTATGGATGCGCCAGGCCTTCAGGCGGTGCTGACACGTCTGACACACGTCAGTACGAGCTGACCCGTATGACACGTGTCAGTATGAAGCGTGTCAGCGCGCTTCAGTGCAGACGCACCAAGCCACGCGCAGCGTCCTTATGCCACGTGTCGCGTCCGCAGGCTTGCCATTTCTGCATCCGCGAAACAGTCTTGTGGAAGTGCGCAGGTGGCCTACGGTAGCGCAAACCTGGCTCACGAACGTCTGCGAGGTGGCTCGATTTCTGGGCCTTCTTGTTCTCCGGTTCAACTTTCTGAATTTCCTGGTCAGTTTTTGAGGATTTCGGATCAATTTTTGGGGTATTCTGAAGTCTGAGAAATTATCGGTCAGTAGTAGTGGATTCGAAATTAATTATCATTGTAGTATGATGCCTAAAAGCCAATTTTTGCTCCGGGAGCGCTGCCCCCTTGACCCCTGCCCACTAACCGACTAGCAGGACCACCGTACCGGCTCTGCATAGCGCACTAAATTTAGTATGTGTCAAGTTGCGGCAGCATCTTAAGGGTGCAAAATTAAAGGTTCACACTAAGGCACAAGATCCAAAACCTCATTGACAACGGAGACATCATCCTTCCTAGACTAAATACCCCCCCATCAACCTCCAAGCCACTATTAACTCCCTTAGTTCTAAAGTAGGAAAATTAGGAGGAAATTTTGGAGGCTACTCTCTTTGAGCAAGCTTTCATGATTAGATATGGAGTAAAACCAGACCTTGCCCCAACCTACCTAGGATCTATCTAATGGGTTGGTATTTTGATGAGGACATCAGTCTTAGAGTTAGAGTCTATTAGAGCCAGTCCAAGTCATAATTAGAGTCTGTCATAGTCATGTTTTTGTTTGTTTCTAGTTTTGGGTCTAAAATTGACCTTCCTGGTCTGTCTTCTAGATTTTATGTAATCATGGATGATGGTATTTTTTTCATTCGTAATAAAGTTTGAATTTTTTCTATATATTCTTTGTCTTTTTATTTCATTATGTGTTCTCCCCTTTTTGAATCCAATTTGAATGAGACAAGGGATCAATAAACTTTGGTGGCACAAGGAAAAGTTACATGCACTGTAAGTCAAGGTTAGTCGGAAAAATTCAGAGTTTATGGATGAACACATTAAGCAAAAGCCACAAGGATTGAAGGTGGAACATAAGGAAAGTTCATCAAGTTATTGGTTCACCAAACCAAGCACTTATCCATTATGAATAGTCAATATAGTACCCGGAAAGAATGGGAAGATTTGTGTATGGGGATACTATCTTAGAATAAAGTGGTTGTCACCTCGCATTCATCTGTTGGTTGAACCGCATGACTGGATTTTACAGTTGTCTCCTTGACTAATCTCCATATGGATTCTAATCAAATGTAGATTCATAAAATGAAATAGGGTTTTCAACTAATCATGATGATGGAAAAGGGTCCAGGAATGAGTGGGATTGCACTATCTCAAAAAGAATGCAAGCTTGGGATATACTTTGATCGACTAGAGTCATTATAGATCCCCACAAGACTTTAAAGATGACATTCAACCAGACTGCAACTTCTTGGGGGGCATGAATGTTGTCAATCTGAAGCATGTAGAATGGAACCTTTTATCCAAACTAACATCCTTTGTTAAGTTTGGAGCACATGGATCTTGCTCTCAGAAAGGAGTATTCGGGAATTGGTTCTACGTCATCAAGGCTATCAAGTCCACTTTGTAAAAAAATGACCAAGAATCATCAAAAGTGGCATCAACAGTTGCCATTAGGGCTTATATCAAACCCCCATGGTACTTTAGTTGGGGGCAACTCCTTACTCATTAATGGATGAAATGGAATTGGCGTGACAATTGAGATGGAAATTTTTCTAGCTAGGGAAAGGCAAGTGTCATGATTAGTTAAGTACAAAAAAAAAAAAAAAAAGAATGGATGCTTTTGAGCAATAGATTGCAAGAAGGTAGTTAGAGCTCCAATTTTTTATCGGAAGTTCAAAACATAGTGGGTTGCCCATAAATGCTCAAGAAAATCTTGCTTGGAAAAAGTGTCATCCTAATGGGTTTAAATGGAATCAAATCTTCTGGCCTCTGCAATCAACTAGGAAATAACTTTTTGTTTTAATATTGCATTGTAACCAAGAACTACGTAGACCTGACCCTCCTAAGAAAGGACAAATAAAGAGATAGTAAAAATGGAGGTACGTAGGTAGCCCCAATTTAGGTACGGTCCAAATATATAAAGTTTCCTTTTGTGATAATGTTGCTTTTTCCTTTCGATTAACAAAAAAAAAAAAAAAAAAAAAAACTCTTAAGTTGAAAACTTGAAAGGGCGACTTAGACAAAAATTAGAGCAAGCTCATCGAGTTGAAAACCCAAAAGGGCAGTTTGGGCAGAAGTTAGAGCTAATAACTGAAAAGGGCTCTCTAAGTTGAAAGTCTAAAAAGGCGACTTGGGCATAAATTAGAGCAAGTTTGTTAAAGTTGAAAACTTGAAATGGCGACTTGAGCATAAATTAGAGCTCTGTCTTGTTCAAATTGGATTCAATATCAAGTTGATCATTTGTCATGTCTCATTCAAAAAAAATTGAGTACATAATCTGTCAGTTTCTTTCTAGAAAAAGCTAAGCAATTCTACCTCTCCCCAGAGTCATATTTCTTATGTCTTCAAGGCATTGCCTTTATCACTCATTAGGAGTGTGTCTGTCAGAGTCATCACCCTGTACCCGTCAAGTTATTATTTGTTCATTATAGTAGTTCTTACCTATCAAGTCTTTTTTCTACCATTATCATTTGTGTCAAGTATTCAAATCATTAGGAGTTTAGTCTTATCCTTCTGTCTATGTGTCCGACCTACTAAAGCCTGACCCACACGGGTAACATCCCATCAAACCCAGTTGACAAAATGTCATCAACCTCAAACTCCTGCAAGAATTCTTCAAGGCCCAAGCCTCCTTGGCAAATCATATCATCCATCCAAGTCCAAGCCTCCTTAGCAAATCATATAATCCCTAAAGTCCAAATCCCTTTGACAAACCAAATCAAGGCCTGCAAACCATCCCCAACTTAATCTTCTTAAACTGATGGACACAAAAGCTCTCAGCATCCATATCAAAAGGTGACCTGTGGGCCATACAAAGCAAGCCCACAAATTCCTTATGGCCAAAACTTCTGACACCGTACCTAAAGTAAAGCCAACCATCTCTCTGAAAGTCTAAATCACCCTTAAGAAGTCCAAGTCCAAGCCTGACCTAGCCTTCCAGAATGACCTCCTCTAAGGCCAAACCTGACCTAGCCTTCCAGAATGACCTCCTCCAAGGCCAAATCTAACCTAGCCTTCCGAAATGACCTCTTCAAAGGCCAAACCTGACCAAGCCTTCCAAGATGACCTTCATACCCGACCTAGATCGAGTACCGGCAACATAGCTAAAATCCAAGGCCAAACAAAGTGCCCAAGTCACTTTCCTTCCAAATTCATTAACCCTCCAAAGGGGGGGAGGGAGGAACCTTTCTCTCAGGAGATCAACACCTTAGTACCATGATGGTTTAGGTTAACCTTTCACTAGTTTAAGGTATCTGATTCATAAATGCATTCATATTTTGCATGTCTAATCAAACTTAAAGATACACTTCACAGAGACAAAACTAGGACCATCTCTTTCAATCCCTAAGTAGACCTAGAATCAGAATCTCTTCAAAATCGCCTAACAGATAGGTCGATTCTGCAATCAATCCAATCTCATCTCAAAGGGTCCTCCACTCGATCAACTAAGTCAAAGGGTCCTTCACCCCGATCAACTAAGTTAAAGGATCCTCCACCCGATCAATCAATCTCTCCTCAGAAATCAATCTCAACCTTAAAATCAAACCATCCTAAGATAGCCTTAGGATCATCAGACCATCCTAAGATAGCCTTAGGATCATCAACCTAGCATAAGGTTAGGTTTCTCTTCCAAAATCAGATCATCCTAGGATAACCTTAGGATAATTCACTTAGAAATATCTAAATGATGATCTAGACATCAAACTGGTTCCATTCCCCATCTTTTTTATCCAAATCCATCAAATCATTCACCCAGAAATGTCTAAACGCTGACCTAGACATTAAGTTGATTTCTTTCTCCGCCTTTTTTATCTAAATCTATCAAATCCTTCAGCCAGAAATGTCCAAACACTGACCTATATATAAAGCTGGTTTCTTTTGCCATCTTTTTTTATCTTAAAATCAATTAAATCCCTCACCCATATATGTCTAAACACTGACCTAGACATCACTTTTATTTCTTTTACCATCTCTTTTTCCTAGGTTCACTATTATCATAATCGTCTTACAGACAATACAATTTTGATGAGGGGGCAACTGTAAACTCTTAATTTTACACCCTTAAAATCCTAAAAAAAAAAAAAATCCTGGCAGCAGGCTGTGGTTGCCATTAGACCTGTTCATGGGCTCGGGTACCCACCCGGCCCACCAAAGCACGCTTTAAAATTATAGGGTTTGGACAAGGCATATTGCTTATAAGCCCGGCCCAAACCCGATTAAAACCCTTAAATTTTACGGGCGGGTTTGGTCACATATTTTAAATGTCAAGCCTGGCCCGACTTTATAAATAATATTATATATATATATATATATATATATATATATATATATAGAATTTCTTGAGTATTTTAATTTATTGTTTAGATTTTGAAATTACAATATATATTTGCATAATTTATGTTTATATAATTTTATTTGTTTAGCATAAAATTGGTTAGTTTTTAAGCAAATTTAGTAAAATTTATTAATGAAAAATTGAATTTTTTTTAAAAATATATATATAATTCGGGCTGGGCCGGGCTTAAATGGGCTTTTTTTATAGAGAGTGGGCTTGGGCTTGGGTAGCCTAAAATAAATAAATTCCGGGCTTGGGCTTAAGTAAAAAAATTGCAAGCCCGGTTGAGTCCGGCCCTAACCCGCCTAAGCCCGGCCCGTGAACAGGTCTAGTTGCCATAGAGATGCCCTACAGTTCCACAGGTGCCACCTGTGGCTGCCGTGCGACAGCAATACCGAAATTCTAACTTTTTGCAATTTTTTCACATATCCCACATCTGAAAAACATAGTTTATAACCCCAGCCTTCACCCTATATAAAGGGGACCTCCCATTCATTATTCTTCAACTTTTGGTGAGCTTGAAAAGTCATTGCATCAAGCAAACCAATCATTTCGCTTGGTCAGTCAAGGAACGAGCCCCGAGTCTTAAAATTTTCATTTTCTTTTGCTTTGCATTGCTCCTTGCTTTGCAAAATATTCCAAAATGGTTTCGTCCCGTCGTCCAAGGTTCGTACCAAGGTGGAGCTTAGATTTGGCCATCCGCTTCATCCGCGCGCGAGCACAAGGTAACTCTCTATCCTTATTCTATTTCAATTTATTTTTTCTATTTCCCTCCTTAGGATTCTTTTTTAATTTATTAATTAAATTGGCTCACCTAGGTTGCTAGTTAATTAATATTAATTAGTTCAATTTTGATAATCAATTAGGTTAATTAATTAATCTAACCTTTCAAAATTCAATCAATCAAAACATGATAAAATGTTAGGTTAAAAAAACCCTTTGCAAGAAGAAATAAACTGCATAAATTCTGATTCTCATTCAAAGGGATACGCAAACATGCTTAGTCCAAATATCGAATCAAATTAAAATTAACCAACTTCTTTCCCTATCACCTTCTTCACTCTAATTTCTTTTAGTTAGTTACATTGATTTTAGCATGATTAGTTTGGAAAATGTATGACTTCTCTATAACTCATAAGGGTTAGAAGAAGTATCCCATAATTTTGGATTTTTGTTGTAAACTTAATTACCTCTTCCTCTCCTTTTATTTTCTTTTCTTGATAGTTTGCTTTATTTTTGAATTAATGAATGGAATGGTCATGCATTTATTGAATTGCTCATACCTTTAAATTGTTTATGAAATCTATTTTTAAGTCACTTTTATATTAAATTGCCAAACTTATTTTATTAAAAGTAAATCGAAAACCTAATTCTTGAATCTTTTTTGGTTTCGAGACTAGTGAATTTTTTTTAAAGATAAAATTGGAATCAAAATGGAATTTATTAAAGGTGACGACTCTTCAAAAACATTTTTCAAATCAAAAATAAATTCGAGAGCTTTCCTGTAAATTCTTTCTCAAATGAACATTTCGATTCCTTTTAGTGAATCGAATCGGTACTCGAGCGATACCTCACACCTGGCCAAACTAAGACTTGACTTTTAACGCTTTGTTTATTCATTTTACATACCAAAATTCATTCATGGAACAGTACAATTTAATATCTGTTTAATTTTTGCCTCATCAAATAAAATTTTAAATAGAAAAGCAAAAAGATAAAATTTTAAATGTAAAATTTATTTAAAATCAGTTTTATGGAAGCAAATTTGGTGGGCAATGATAAAAATAAATAAATAAATAGCTACCAGACAAGAGTTTTATTTTCTTCAGATACATAGTATGGTAGTCCGTACTATGTATTGAGCCCGTTCTTCATGACTTTCCACGTGGCCTAGCCATATCACCCCATCATGCTTTTTCCGTGACGCGTGGACTACACTCCTCAGAAAAAGTTCCTCATCGCCGATCCCCACGCTGGTGCCTACTCCTCAGCTCTACTCACGTGAACATTTACACGTGTTTCCATATGCTTTGTTCTCAAGTCAACTCAAGTCACCAAATCTAACGGCTCTCCATCTTCTATATATATAAAATCACAAATGAAAACTCAGAGCTTAAGTGAAAGCGTCAAGGTCTCAAAATCTTCAAATAAAAAGCGTCAAGGTGTAACTTTACTACTCATTATAATAATCAACCATGAAAGCTATTCTCATGAGAACCGGTTCCGGTTCCGTTTCGGCACACACACCGGTTCTTTCCGGTTCTCCTAAAATCTCTCTCTCCCGTCGCGATTCATTCAACGGCATATTTTCCGGCGAAAACAACACCGTTAATTCCCCTAAAATTTCCCTCCATTTAGAGATCAACCGCCAAACTCCAATTCGACGGGCGTTTTCGGAAACTGACATCATCAGATCGGAAATAGATGTTTTCAGCAGGTCGATGAAGCTTTCCGGAGCTGGTTCTCGGTCGTTCCCGGAGACTATACCGGAGGAGAAGTATCTGTCAGGTTATGACGTGGATGATAATTGTAGACCTTCGATTTTGAACTGGCCGGATAACGGTATTCCGTTGGAGGAGCTAGGGTTGACCGGAGGTGGATTTGGAAAAGGAAGGAAGTTCGGAGGTGGGAATGGAGGAGGCAATCATAGACAAAACGGCGATAATGACGGCCGGCGTTGTGAGTTAAGCAAGATGGGTGATTATTATAAAGAAATGTTAAAGTCAAACCCCAGCGATTCTCTACTTCTAAGAAACTACGGGAAATTCTTACATGAGGTACATAATATATTTATTAATTAAATAGATTTATATTTATCCATAATCGCACTTAATAATTAAATTTATAAATAAAATAAACAATTAAATCTAAAAAATAATAATAATAATAAATTAAATTAATTATGGTTTTATTGTAATGTTTGAAGGTGGAGGGTGATATGGAGAGAGCTGAAGAGTATTATGGAAGAGCAATACTGGAGAGTCCTGGAGATGGAGAAGTGTTAGCTTTGTATGGGAAATTGATTTGGGATTCCCACAAAGATGGAGAGAAAGCTAATGCATATTTTGATCAAGCTGTTTCTGCCTCTCCCAACGATTGGTACTTCTTCTTCTCTCTCTCTCTTCTTTTTGTCGTTTTTAATTCATATATTTTTTGTTTAATTAAATTTCAATTACGATTTCCAAATTGCAACTGTGATTGTTGGTTAATTAATTGCTTTATCCATTGATTATTTGAATTTGAAATATATATATATATTTGTAAATTTGGCTCCGCTATATCTTGCATTTTATTTAAAATGCTTTAAATAATGATTATTTTTATATAAAATGGAATTAGGATTTTTATGTTTAAATCAAATAGTGTTGATTCCTACATTTAAATTAAGTAAATGAATATTTTGATTATGGGAAAATTCTTGCTTATATTAAGTATATATAGTGTTCATACTCCTAATTAATGATTATGAATAATTTAAAAAATTGTTCATTTGAAATTACTTTTATATATATATATATATATATATATATATATATATATATTGAATAAAAAGATATTTGTACTCCTCTGGAAAAAAATATATATATATTTATACTCAAATTTATCGTATATATTTCTATCACGTTGGTCACGTAGCATGGTGTTGGGATCCTACGCCCAGTTTATGTGGGAAGCAGACGAGGACGAAGGAGAAGATTCAGAACTTAGTGGCCATGGCAAAGCTCAAACGCCACCGGCGGCAATGGTTGCTGTTCTCTAGCAGGACCCTTTATGCTTACTCTTGCCAGGCTATCTTTTCATCATGTTAATTAAAGTATATATAAATGACTTTTGCACTTTTGAAGAGACGATATTACTAACTTCAATAACAAGAAATAAAAAAAAAAGAAAAAGAAAAAAAAGGCTTTAGAATTTGTTTGGGTTGGTTTCATTTACTTGCTATTTATTTGCATATTAGTTTAGTTGTCTAATGTTTTTCTTTAATTACGTTTACAAATGTAAATATGAATATAATGTCTTGTTTATTTCCTCATTTAACTTGAGTATCAGGCTTGTGTTCAATCTTGTTTATCACTATTTTGTGTCGATATAGTGATTGATATATGCGGAACTAAATATTATAAAAATACTCTTTAGAATAATTAAACATGATTTTTATGATATATATATATATATATATATATATATATATATATATATATATATAAGAAATAATGGAACAAGTAAAAAGGCAAAAAAAAAAAACATAATTAAATTTATTATTTACAAGAAAAGTCTAATGAATATAACATAATAAATGATAATAAATGTAAAATATTTTCTAATGAGTTAAAATAACATTAAGGCTATACAGAGGAGCTTTCCTTTTTAAATCTTTCATAAAAATTAGTGAAAATTTTCGTAACGACCAATGAAATTTCTCATTTCTCCCGCTTTTAAAATTTAAATGAATTTAAAAAACTAATCATATCACAATATATTTATTTAGGCCTATTGAACAATTTTGCTCCAAACTTCATAGCTTTTTACAATTTATTACTCCCACATAAAAGCCTTTTAGAAGGGTAAAACTTTTAAATTGTCTAAAAAATACATGATTTTTAATATAAAAGATAAAAATAATCACCTTATTCTTAATTTAATTAGATTAAAAATATTTTTTTAAATTAAAATAAATATATCAATCTATCATTATTATTAATTAATTATCCTTATATTTATTGGATTAATCGATAACTACTAATATACCTAATTACATAAGAATTTATATTTCAAATTCTAATAAAAATTCTAAAAAGCAGTTCTTTTAATATAAATATATGGTTTTATGACATGTTTTTCGATTACTACTACATCAATTTTCTTCATTTGTTCAAATTTTTGTATTCATCTCCTTTTTATTCACTCCGTCATTCAAAAAATACGGAGCGCTTATTTTTTTTTAATTTTATATAATATAATTATTTTGATTTATCTTTTTTTTATGCATAATTATAGAAAAAATTATATAATTGTTATAATTAATTATTTGTTGTTAATTTATCAGCATTGCATAAGAAAAATACGCAAAATTAAAATTTTAATTCAAAATTTTTCATTATTTTGATTTGTTCTTTTTATTGTTTATAAAGAATATATAGTATTGGTAGATTAGACGCATGAGAGAGTTAATAGAAAGCTAGAGTTTTGGAGGAGTACCTTGGAGTCCAAAACTTTCAGGTTAAGTAAAATCAAGACAAGATATATGCATTGCAGGTTTAGGGGAGGCCAAAGTGATGATAAGGAGGGAGCTAGTTTGGATGGAGTGACATTACCTCAAAACACCTATTTTAAATATCTAGGGTCAATCATTTAAGGAAATGGAGGTTGTGAGGATGATGTTAACAATAGGATAATAGTTAGGAGGCTTGTCATTGGAGTCTTATGTGACCATAAGATTCCAAATAAATTGAAAGGAAAACTCTACTGTACAACAATACGACCAACAATACTATATGGTAGTGAGTGTTAGACAATGAAGGGTTAACATGTCTTCAAGATAAGTGTTGTTGAAATGAGAATGATAAGATGAATGCATGGTCATATTAGACTAGATAAAATACGTAATGAAAGCATCAAAGAAAATGTGTGAGTAGCATCGATTGTGGATAAAATGAGGGAAGAGAAATTAAGATATTTTGGACATGTGAGGCGGAGACTTATAGAGAGGCTCCGATTAGGAAGGTCGAGTACATTGTAATAGAGGAGAGGAAGAAATGAAGTAGTAGACTTAAACTAACTTAGAGAAAAGGAGTATAATACGATTTAAAAGCATTACAACTATCAGAAGATGTAACCTAAAATCATTTTGAATAAAAACAAAAAATCCATATAGCCTGAATTTTGAAATTAAGGCTGAGTTGAGTTTAATTGAGTTATAAAAAATAATAATAAAAAAAACATCCTAGAAAGATTTATAAAATTTTATTTAAATGAAGTTTAAATTTTTATTGGAGTAAAAAGTTTTATATCTATATATATATTTTTAACAGTATACTTTAAAACATAATATTAATATAGAGCAATTAATTGGCTAATGAAAAAACAATCAAAATAAAAAATTTATAACTTAATATTATTTTAGATTTACATCCTATGTTTATAACTAATATAAAATCACGAGTTTGAAAATCATTTAAATCATGTGTAATATAAATACGAATTTGCTAGTTAATCTACAACAAATTTTGGAAGAGTTGGAAAATTAAAAGAAAGTGGTCGTAAATTCATTGCTAATGTCCCATGATTTTTCCTTTTCCATGTCATTCGTCGCTAATCTAACAATAATTAGTGTTCGTCGCTATTTTTTGTCAATATTTTACTGTTTTCCGTCTCTAATTAGAGATGAACATGAAAGTAGTTGCTATTTTAGTTGAAGTCTATGCTTAGTTCCAAATCCCGCCAAGCTTTAGCGATGAAATATATGTCGTTGCTAATTTCGGAAGATAATGTGTTGTTGAAATTCGAGCTAATTAATGGTGCTAAAATTTGCAACGGATTTAATCTGTCACAAATATTCCGTCGGTAAGCAATCACAAATCCGTCGCTAATTTTCCCTAACTTTATGCCTTTTCCATTTGTCGCTATTCTGTTGTTATTTTGCTGTTTTCTTGTAGTGAATCATTTTTTTTTAATTTTTTTCTATTTTTTTTCCATTTAAAGTCTATTATGATGTGGCTATAATATTATTAAAAAAATATCACGTCAGATTAAGTTGCTGAAAAATTGGCCTAAATATTAATCGGTGATAAAATTGGCTTAAACTTTTAATTTTGACAATTCGAGTCTGAATCCATCAAATTTGATGAAAGTTTTAAGAATTTTGTTTTTAATTAATCCTTGTACAAAATACAAAAAAAAAATCTCTAAAAGTAATAACTCAATTCAATTTGAGATTGAAAAAATTCAAATAAAATTAATTCAAAAAGAATATTGAAAATTAATACAATTAGTTTTGAAGTAACAAGTTTAGGGTTTGTTAGTTTTTGTTTTTCCTTTTTTTTTCCTCCCTCATTCCATCATACATTCTCTCATTTCCTATTTTTATAAGAAGTTTATGATAGAGTTAAAGAGAATAAGAGCAAATTAGATTATAGGAAGTTTTATTTGGTAGTAACAAGTAAAAGAGAATTTAAAATCAAATTAAGGCAAAATTGATATTTTAAGTTTATTTAATGAAAAAATTAACAGAATGACTAAATTATTTAATGAAGCATAAACACACAGAGGCCATTAAATTAATTTTTAAAATTAAAGGTTCTGACTAATGTATTCAACTAATTATAGGAGCTAAATAATAATTTGTTCTATATGTATAGTTAAGTGCTAATGATTTGAAATAAATGATATATTATATTTATTTCCTTATATAAATTATTTAATTTATCATTATATATTAAAATTATTTTAAAAAAATAATACAATAAGATATATTTATTAGAATAACTATTATCATTTCTTTGCATATGGTTATTAATAAAATTATATATTTTATACAATTTTAATAGTAAAATTTGTACTATTATACTTTTAATTTTACTACATATTAGAGGAAGATAAATTTTACCTCCATTAAATATATGTGTATATTATGTGTTTAGGTTATAAATTTATATAAGTGATAATTATCGAGAATAAGTTAAGTTATATTATTTATGTGTTTTATTCAAGAATTTTTTTTTTTTGAAAACTATTTAAGAATAAGTTAAGTTATGTTATATTATTTATGTGTTTTATTTAACATTTTATTAATTATATTATAATAACAGTTTGTTTAAATTATTATAATATATTAAAGTACAATTTAAAAAAAAAAAAAATGAAGAAACTATCTTAAATATTTAACTGAATTTTCTTTAATTTTTCTACATTTTACATAATAAAGTTTGTGGGAGGAAAACAGTTAAATTTAAATAATAATTTGGATTACGAGTCTAAACCAAATCAGCCATTCTTTTTCGCCAATGAAGCGAAAAAAAAGCCCATGGGCTTGGTTATTTGTCCGAGACCGAACTCACTCACTTACTCGTCCTTTAGTTTATGTATAGTTTATGCCTGTCTGTGTCAATCTCCATCTCTAAATCCAGACAATTTTAGGGTTTGCAATTGCAAACTCCCTTTGCTCCATTACTCGCTCAATCCCTCCCAAATGGGCAAAAAGAAACCCAAAGAACTCGACACTACCTCTGTTTCACAAAACAACACCGTTCCTGCTGGCTCCGACATTTTCAAGTCACTGTTCGGCGACGGTGAGCAAAACGCTGCCGTTTCCTCTATATTCTCTGATGAGAATCCATTCAAGAGAAAAATCCAAGAATTAGGTAATGAAAACCCTGAAATTAACAAAGGGAAAAGCCCCAATCTTGAAGAAGAAGAAGAAGAAAAAGAGGTTCCTTTAGTTGCCAAGAAATCGAAAAAAGTGAAAACCCAAATCTCTGAATTTGAAGAAAACCCTAACATGGGTTCTGATTTAGATAATAAGAGTAACAAAAACTCTAGCTCTGTTGTTGATCCAAAGCCAGAGAAGAAGAAGAATAAGAGAAAGAGAGATGAGCTAGAGAGAGAGTATGAGGCCCAAAAGTATGGCTCCGTGCCGGAAGATGCTGAAAACGTGGTTGTGGTTGGTGAGAAGAGGAAAAAGTTGGACAATGAAGCGGATATGTTAGTTTCGAAGGAGAGGGAGGGTTTTGATGATGAAAGTAAGCTTTTGAGGACAGTGTTTGTTGGTAACTTACCTCTGAAGGTGAAGAAGAAGGCGCTCATGAAAATGTTCAGCCAGTTTGGGGAGATTGAGTCTGTGAGGATACGATCTGTGCCCATTGTGGATGTGAGTGTCTTATGTTTTTGCTTATGCTTATGCTGATTTTTGAGATGTCAAAATGACTTAGTTTTCTTTGTTTTTCTTGGATTATCATGTTCTTATTATTCCTTTATTTTGTTTGGGCAGACCAAGATACCCAGAAAGGAGGCCATTATGCTGAAGAAAATCAATGATTCAGCTGACAGGTATTGGTGTTGATTTCAATTTTGAATCTTTAAAATCATGGTTTAATATTTGCCAATGCTGGAGATGTAATTTTTGATTCACCTCAAATAACCTATTTTTTCTATCTGATCCATTGAAACTGTTACTTAACCTAAAAAGAGTAGTTAATTGGAGAAAAGCAACATTAAATAACTAAATAAATCCCCATGCATTAAACTAAATTTTAACCTCAAGTTTTCTTGGAAAAAATATTCTGATATCATTTTTCCAAGGTCTTTAATATCGATATTGTTATAAATATCGAGCCTATAAAAATATGGTTATATTGATATATCAATGGAAATATCAAATTTTTAGTTTAATACTGTAGCAAAAGGTTATTAATAAATAAATCAACTAAAGCAAATGTTATTAGTTAAATCAATGGTTGAGTCAGCCATTTTTTATTAACTTGGCCAGATTCGATCCTTGTGCATTGACATGTGCCCAGCTTTGATTTATTAGTTCTGTTTTTCAGTCCAACCATGAATTAGTTAGCGATATATCTGTAGAAATCGTTAAATATCGTGATAAATCCATAAAATATCATGAAAATCCTTGATAAATTAAAATATTGAACTATATAATGCTAAAAAGATATAGCAGGTTGATTTTATATCATAGGCCTTTGAAATTCAGAATATCGAATGATTTCCAATGAAATAATGAAATTGCAGTCCATTCATTTTTCATATTTGTTGAAGATGGTTGAGTGGTTTGAACTTCAGGCATAAGATTTTTCAGTTCAGTTAATGACTTTGGAATGCCATGTATTGCAGTGTACATGCATATGTTGTTTTCAAAACAGAGCAATCTGCTGAGGCTTCTCTGGCCCATAATATGGCTGTGGTACGTTTGTTCTTCTAAATTGTACGTTCAATATTATTTTTTGATTATAAGTATGATGTTATTCCTCTCTGTCTCTCACACACACATCCGTCTGAGTTGAACCTGCCTTAATGTATAAGGTGAAGGTGGCACATGCAAAATTATCTCGTGTTTATGCGAATGTAGGTTGGAGGAAATCATATTCGTGTTGACAGGGCATGTCCACCTCGAAAGAAATTGAAGGGTGACGGTGCTCCGCTTTATGATAACAAAAAGACCCTTTTTGTGGGTAACCTCCCTTTTGATGTAAAGGTAATCAACTTCCCTATGATTTCTCTATGTTCACACTTTCCCCTTTGCATTTTTATTTGCCAATATTTATCTATCTAGACATGTCACAAATATTTTCATTGCAGGATGAAGAAATTTATCAGCTTTTCTCTGGCATCAAAGATCTTGAATCCAGCATTGAAGCTGTACGGGTTGTTAGGCATCCTCATATTGGTCTAGGGAAGGGTATAGCCTATGTATTGTTCAAATCGAGGGTATGTTGAACTTTTTCTAATGCTTATTTACTGATCTTATGTTGAAATTTTTGAATTTTCGATGGTAATGTGCAGTTTTAACTTGTGTGCTTATTGAAGTGTTTGCCTCTTTTTTGTGACATATAAAATTAGTGTTAGTTCTAAAAAAGGTAATGCTCTTATGCCTCATGTTGTCCCATGTAAGCATTAAATTTTACTTTTTAGAAAGTGGGCTTTTTTTTCCCCTTGGTATCATTGAGATTAGCAGCAAGCAGCTTCAATACAGTATTCCCTTACTGTCTTGATTTCTCTGTATATTTATCTTCCAGTGTATTTTTTCTGTTCTACAAATTAGCTCATCAAATTGACTTTGAAATATTGTATTTAAAGAGGAGAATAACAATTGTTATTCCTTTCTAGTTTTGGTGTCTATGCATCATAGAGTTGGAAACCTGATCTTGGATTTTTTTATGTGCTCATATTTGTTTTTCTACAGTCTTCTTTCTACATTTATGACTTTTATTTGTTCTTTTGCACCTTGTACATATAATTTACTAGGATCAAACGTCTTGAAAACATTTAGAAACTTAACAGTGACATAGATCATTCACAAAGACAGCTTAAATTATGTTGACATTAATCAAAGTTAACTTGAATAGTTAAATTATGTTTTATCACAAGTTTTTGTCAATACTATATTGTTTTGCATAATGCATAAAGTCAAAATACTATATCCCCTTAATAACTTGTAGTGGTTGTAATGGGATGCAGGAAGCTGCAAATTTGGCAATGAAGAAAAGAAACATGAAGATTCGAGATCGAGAGTTGAGGCTTTCTCATTCCAAACAAGATCGTACACCATCTAAGAGAAAGAACTTTTCAACAGCTGATTCACCAACCAAGAGGTTGGCCGTGGATTTGAGGACTCCTGACCAGAATAGTGGGTCAAATACAAAGGCTTCTTTTTCCTACCAGGGTTTGCGTGCTAGCAAAACTGGTGTCCAAAAGAAAGGCCATCCAAAACGCAATGGAGCAGTTAAGATGAAATCTAAGACTCAGTCAGGAGAAAAACGCAAGGAAAAAAGACCAGCTGTTGCTGCTAGAAAGACAAAAGCAAATGCACTTAAAGATGGTGGTGCTGCAAAACAAGCAGGGCAAAAGCGCAAGCTGGATAGCCGAACTCCAGATGGTTCTAACAGGAAGAAGAAAGCCAAAAAATTTAGGTAGCGACACAAGAAATGGCAATGTATTGTGAAAGTACACTACAAGAAAATCATATGCTCTTGTAGTTAGTGATCATGCTCATACAAGTCCTAGTTTATTTCATAATCCCTGTACTCCCTTGTACAAGTATATTGATTTGGTTATTTATTGTTGGATAGAGTGTTGATGAGAAGAACGTGTTTGTGAGAAATCTTTTCCTTTCTAGCTGGATTTGCTTTGGAATTGTGTTTTGAAAGGAAAGCATGGTCAATAGCATAATAGTGCAAATAAATGGTCTTGGCAATGCCTTTATAGTCCACTGAAATTAACTTAATCAAGATTTACTTTTACCAGTTTTGGATAAATAAATTTTTTCCAGCCACTGTAAATTGCTTTTGTGGAGTAGAAATTTATTTTAGAGCAACAGGGAGCAGCTAGCAGCTATGGTCCTGCATTTTGAGTATATGCTTCTAGCAGCTAGACCTGTTCATGGATCGGGTTTGGCCGGATTTGAGCCGGATTCAATCGGACTTGTAATTTTTTACTTAAGTCCAAGTCTGGCTCAAATCCGAAATTAATTTGTTTTAGGCTACCCAAACTCAAGCCCACTCTATATAAAAAAGCCTGCTGAAGTCTGGCTTGGCCCGAAATATATATTTATTTTAAAAAAAATTCAGTTTTTCACTAATAAATTTTACCAAATTTACTTTAAAACTAATTACTTTATGCTAAACAAATAAAATTATACAACACATTATAAAAATGCATATTGAAATTTTAAAATTTAAACAATAAACTAAAACACTCAAGAAATTTCAAATATATATATTTTTAATATACCTCATAAAGTCGGGCCGGACTTGACTTTTAAAATATGCGATTAGGCCCGCCTGTAAAATTTACGAATTTTAATCAGGTTCGGGCCGAGCCGGACTTATAAGCAATATCTCTTGTCCGAGCCCATGAATAGGTCTACTAGCAGCGAGCCAGGAACAGAGAAGATAGGGCTGAGTGCGGATATTAAAAGTTTTTAATTGAATCGAATAATCGGACTGAAAATATTCAAAATTGAATCGAATCGTTGACTTTTTTACTTTTCTCAAATCGAATTATATCGAGTGAAATGTTTTGGTACAGTTCTGGATCTTAATGTATATCCGGACTGAGAACCGTACCGAATTGAATCGAATTGAATTGTTATGAAATAACCAAAATTTTTTATTTATAATATATAATAAATGCCAATTGAATAATATATAGATGATACAAATTATAAGATTATATATGACATTATATCAATTATCAAATTATATCAAGATCATATCAAAAGAAAATTTAGATGAATTATAAATGTATATACCTCAATTGATATTTATACAACTTACTTAAATATTAAGTTTATTAAATTTATATTAATGAAAAATTAGTAATATAATATGAATTAAGTTTTAATAATACTAAGATATAACCACATATTAAATTAAACATTTTAAATTCATTACATATATGTTTTAGAAAAAAAAAAACTTTTAGTATATGTAATGATTAATTAAGGAGTGATAATAAGAAAATATGATGTATTAGTATGTAAGTTTAGTAATATTGTAATATCCTGATTTTAATAATTTGAAAATATTATATTTTATTATATAGTTTTTAATAATTGTTATAATATAAGGTTTATTATAGTAATTATTATTATTATTATTATTATTATTAAAAAAAAAGAAAAAAAAAAGAAAGAAATCGGGAGAGAAGAAAGAGAGAGAGAGAGAGAGAGAGAGAGAGAGTGGCAGATAGAGAGAGAGAATAATCCGATCACCGGCCGACCAGGGACTGTCACCGCCCACGCCATCGGGTAGCCTGGTGTCCAGCGACCTCACCGGCACCTGTCTCGCCTCGAACGGTCGACGGAGAAGAGAGAACGCGCC
>CATKHJ010163311.1:0-11071 GCA_949750685.1 Vernicia montana | reverse complement strand
CCTACCTTATTTCATACAGTCAGGAGTTTGGTTTTAAGACCGATACCCGTTCAGTTCTCTAATTTTCACAATCGTCATCTATACTCCCTCGCTCTTATTCCGATTACTTCCCTTAAACCTCAATATTCATAGTGAATTCAGGGTCGGGGTGTTACATATAGTGTATGCTTGTGTGCAAGATTTCAATCATGTCCTAAAGAGTCTCATTTGAATGCAGTCAAAAGAATTTTAAAATATTTACATGGCATATTGCATTTAGGATTATGGTATCCTAGAGACTCATCATTTAGCATTATTGGTTATTCCGATGCGGATTATGCCGATAGTCTCTTAGATAGAAAGAGTACATCTGGAACTTGCCATTTTTTTTTTATGAGTGTTTAGTTTATTAGTTCATCAAGAAACAAGTTTTGGTTGCCTTGTCCACTGTCGAAGCAGAATATGTGGCGGCGGGTTATTGTTGCACTCAAGTTCTTTGGATGAAACAACAACTTAAGGACTATGGTCAAGCACTTGATCACATTCCCATCAAATGTTATAATGCAAGTGCTATAAATCTTTCTAAGAATCCCATTCAACATTCTAGGAGCAAGCATATAGACATTAGACATCATTTTTTGAGAGACCATATGCAAAATGGAGATGTTGTATTGAAATTTATTAATACAACTAACCAATTAGCGGACATTTTCACAAAACCCCTAAATAAAGAAAGATTAAACTTCATTAAAAGGAAATTGGGGATACTTGATGGAAGCTCCTTATCATAAAATGATATTTCTTTTAGTAAAAAATTCTTTAAACACATAATTTGCTCATTTGACATTATTGCAAATCATTCTATTTAAGAATTGTCAAAACTTGTTTAGTTGTTGGATTATTATGAATTTTTGCTGCTTTGTGTTGATTGAGATATATGCATTTTGAATGTTTAAACATGTCATTTTTCATTTTTCTTTATCATTTCAATCAATTTTAATCAAATTACACTCTTTTGATTTCAATTTTTTTTAGAATTTTGAAAATCCTCTAAGTCGCGGTCGCCACAAACTTATAGTGATTGCAACATTCATATTTCTTCTGCCCGTTACTATTTTTTGAAAATAGCGATTGCTAATCACCTATAGCGAATGTGATTTACAATTCTGACAGAAAAAAATTAGTTGTTTGAAAACGTGCAGTTTTGCATTAAATGCAAAAACTATCCGTTTTTTTTGCTGTTTTTAAGCATTTTTGAGGCTATAAATACCGCTCTTTCTCCTCTAAAACATTTTACAATAATTTCTACTAATTCAAAAGCTTTCTTTCTTAATTTTCTTTGCATTCTTTCTCTTCATCTTCTAATCTCTTCTTCTAAATGGCCCCAAAAACCAAGTTTACCAAAGCCTCCAAAGGAAAGGAACCCCAAACATCCTCTACTCCCTCTCCTCTGGAGCTTATGAAAGGCATTTCAAGAGAAGAGAAAATCAAATGGAACCAATTAAAACCAAAAACCATCCTAGCCAACAAAGTCCCAAATGTCTTCAACCTTAAAACACTAACCATTGAAGGGGACATAATGCATTATTTTGACAACCTCAATTGGAGGACCTTCATTCTCCCCTCCGAAAGTGGTCATGAGGAACTCACTACAGAGTTTCTTGTAACTCTAGTGCAAGAAAAGAAGTTTTTCGATCCCTATGGCCCATATGGCATAAGATTTTGATTCTTTGGCCAACTCTATGGCCTCAAATTGGAAGAAGTGGCTGAATTATTTGACTTCCAACAAGAAGGTGCCTCAACCCTCAATAAGTTGGATATGGATTTTAATGATTTTTGGAAAGAGTTGTTTATAGAAACAAGGTATGATCCTAGATCTTCACTTGCAAAACATTTTCGTACCTTAACCTTTTGGGTGTTTCATCGAATTGTTACCTTCTCTATCAATGCTAGAGGAGATGGCAATGAGAAGGTCACTCAAAAAGACCTCTTTTTCCTTTTTGGTCTCATCAAAGGCCATAAAATCCAAACTACCAAATTTCTAATTGACCAATTTGTTCATCTTGCCAAATCACCCAAAGGTGTAGTTCTCCTCTCCTCTCCTCTCAAATCACTAGAATAACCAATCATTTTGGTGCCTTAACCCTTCCAAATAAGGCAGCTCTTAAAACCTTCCTCCATCCTACTTCTAACATGCTAGACATTGAGTACATGATTCACTCAAAATGCATCAAACCTAAGAATAATTCTTATGAATATGTTTTTGGAGAAGTTGGTGTGTTGGAGAAATCTAAGAAAAGGTCTAGAGTGGCTCTTTCTAGTGGAGATCCATCTCAAGTTGAAGAAGGCATATCTAAGGATCAAGGAACCCAAACCACTCCTAAAGTCTTCCACCCTCTAAAACCCACAAACTACTTCACAAAGTTCTCAAGAGACTTAACCTCCTTGATCATATGCACGGGCATATCATTGAGATGCAAAACAAACTAGATATTTTTTCATGTGAATTAAAAGATTGGGAGTTTAGTGAAGAGGAAGAAGAAGAAGATCAAGAATGAATAGACTTTTTGCATGTCTTTTGTTTTGCTTTTATGTTTTGTTTTAAGTATTTTTTTTTTTCTTTTTCATGTATTTTCTTTATTTTAAAATTAATGAAATGCATTTCTCTTCAATTTGAAATATCTTTGATGAATAAATTTGTGATACATTCTTTATTAGTTTCAAGTTTATCTTTCATCTCTCTCTAACTATTATTCATCTCTTTTTGATCTTGTCAAAGAGGGAGAAGAGTATGAAATTGAAAATAATTTCACAAAGGGGAGAATATTTTTTTTGAAGAAAAGTATTATATTAAGGGGGAGAATTTTGTTGAAAATTATATATATTGCTTTTACTTAGTCATTTTTTATCTCAAATTCAACTTAATTGCCAAAATCAAAAAAGGGGAGATTGTTGACCTAAGTTGAGTTTCATCAACTAAGTCAATCTCTATTTTAATTTTGGCAATCAAGTTGAATTGATCTAACATTTCATCTAAGTGTATTTTCTCAGTTTAGATGACTTAAAAGTGCTTGAGAATAAAGAACTTAGAAATTCCTCTAAATACTCTGCTTGACCTATAAATTGCGCCCACAATATGGATATAGCGCCCGCAACATATATGTCATGACCGCTACTTAGCTAAGAGCCTGAATTGAATAAAACATCTAGAAGAGTTCGCGGTCAAAGTTGCGAATGATACTCTAAGCACTAAAAGGATATAGCGACCGTGAGAATAGTGTAGCGACCGCAATATTCATAAGGCAGAAAAGAATTGCAACGGTAACATTAGTAGCAAACTGGATTATGCCACGTGGCACTAACCGTTAGAATCATATGAACATAGCGCTCGCGAAACCCATGTAGCAACTGCAATATGAGTATTGCGACCGAGATAAGAGCTTAGCGAAAGCGATGTTGTCCTGACAAGCATTTAATGCAGATTTTGTTACTATTAAAGGCAGATTTAGTTGAATCTTTTGTAACAGCTCTTTTTGATGGATGGACACTATAAATACCCCATCAAAAGGAGTTGAGAATAAGAAATTTACTAATCCAACAACTAAACTCTTGCAAATTCAATTCTCAAAACTTTCAATTTTCTTTAAACACCTAGTGTGTTTATTGTAAGAGCATTCATTGCTCAAAAGGATTTGAGTGTTAGCCATTAAACACTTGTTAAGTTGGGAAGTGATCCTTTCTAAAACTCTTATTGGGTTGAGTGTTAGCCTTAGTGAAAATACTTGTGAGGTTTATAAGGTGAGCCTTGAAAACACTTATAAAAAGTTTGGTGTGAGCTTAAACACTAAGTTAGGAGTGAACTTGCTAAAACTCCATAGATAGTGAAATACCCAATTTTTGATTGGGGAGTAGATGTAGGATTGGTTATAATTCGAACCACTACAAATCTTTTTGTCTTTTTATTCTTCTTACTATTTCTCAATTAAATTTTTTAATTGTCCACAAATTCAACCCCCCTCATTGGTTCATCTTAGGCTACAATCTAAAACATATCAATTATCTAATATCAATGCAAGTCAATATACACAATAACATATATATGCACATATAACAAGTTAGAGTACGTTTATATTCAATTTTAAAATATTGGCTAAATAGCCTAGAAGAATGTCTTTAATTCACAATTTTTGCTTTATAGCAATTCAATAAATTCTCAAATTAGATTCATAGTGAATAATCGTATTCAATTCAATATCTATTATTCTTACTAATCATTATTCATTGCTTACATATATACATAATTCATTAGTTTACAATTGATAACTTTGAAACATTACATTTTCACTTATTGTCTAATTATATCACTTGACCTTGTTACCTTATTTTTGTCATTTTTCATGATTTACTAATCCAAATCAATTTATTATTTTTGTATTTTAAACTAGACATATATATCTACAATATATCCAAAATTTAACTTAGAATTCAATTTATAGAAAACTTAGTGATCATTTCAATTCAATTTTGTTTCTGTAACAGGGTAGACTGGCCCTATTATACTCCTTTGAGTATAACTCAAGATTTATATTTTTAAATAAAATTTACTTTTACAAAAATTTACTAGAGAGATTAAGGAACATTTCTTATGTTTTTAGTTTAGTTTAGTTATATCTTTAAAGTCCTCAAATCAGAAGATCCAATTCAGCTTACAAGTTGAATTCAAATACATAGTCAGTTACAAAAAAAGCTCTATTTCTTATACTATACTTGAAATTTTGATAAGCCCTTTGTGGTTTTATTCTCCACATATCATCAATCATTTTACTAGTTTTCACTTTCTCCTAATTCTATCTCTATCATCCTCAATTCATGAGGTATATTCTCAAATTTGTCAATGATGTTAGATTGTAAGAATTTCCCTAACTTATCAATTTCACTACATCATATCTCAAAATATATATATCCAATTTAAGTTTCCTTTTGCACAAAGTTCATACACATGTTATTTATCATTTTTTATGTTTTATATGTGGCCTAATTCAGTCTCTATTCCATCAATAATGCTACTTTAACTCGGACTGCCCATTTAATCTGTGAATAGTACCAATTTCTGTTTAGGTGTGATTTCTCTTTGTACACATTAAATATCTTAAATTCCTTTTAGATGTGCATACTTAAGACATTTACCTATAACTTTTATGTTTTGGTTATCCTCAAAATTCTTTTCATAACATCCTCTATAGGTTCAAACAATTTTGGGTTACCTAGAAATTCTCAAATCCGGGTCAGTTCACTTTCAAGAGAAATATCTCATTACTCTTTAAGAATTTTATAAAACCCTTTTATGGTCTTATATTTAAGATAAAAAAAATACAAATTTCATGTTTAACACTCTCAAAATTCAACCTCTAAGTACACATAATGGGTATCCCAAAATTCTTCCCAATGGAAAACCTAGGTTTTCCATTTCAAGTTCAAGAATCAATTCAAGCTCTATCTTGTATTCTAAACTCAAATAGCCTATCAGATCTTTCAATTAGCTTCATAATAAACTCATAAACATCAAGAAATTAAAATAAATAATTTTTCTCTAATTTTTCCTTTATAGGCCGAATCAAAAAGAGGAAGGAAGAGGAAGAAATTCTGAAATTGTAACACTGTAATCTATTTGTTCATACTTATAATGAAATTTGATGGTAAAATTTAGAAGTTACCTTGAAATTTTATGGACCCATGATGGAGAGATTGAGTGAGCCGGCCTCCTTGGGAGCAAATAAGCTAGAAACTTCTTTTCTTGACAAATGATGGAAATGAGGTGATTTAATGTCTTTAGGATAAGCTTTAGTTAAAATGAATAGTGTTGATTTGTTAAGGATGATCCAATGGCTATTATTTTAGCTCAATTTTGAATTTAAAAAATTCATTAATGAGTAGATAAATATGAACATTTTTATGATAGTAAAATTTTAATTTCCATTTAAGAAATTTCTTGCTTATGTAATAATTTTGACAAATGAAGTTGTGGAGTCCACTTTCATTAAGTTAACTAGCTTATTATTTTCATATAATTTCAATTAAATTTTTTCCTATCATACACATATTGGGCCGACCATTTTAGTATATGGTTGGGCTCACACTTTATTTCACATGTTCATGCACAGTTAGATTGTCATTTTCGACAGTTTTTGTGAAATGATTATTTTATCCCTTTTTACAGTGTACATTACTGTAATTGTGTGAACCCTTAAATTACACCTTTATATACCTTACTAAACCTTAAAGACAGTCCCCAAGTCCTGGTGTGAGGCCTCGCCCGAGCACCGGTCCGATTCACTAGAGGGGAATCAAAATGCTCATTTGGGTTTGAACTCACGATGAAGCCATCGAGCTTAGATTGATTGATTTTGAAAATTGATTTAGAGTCGCCACCTTACTTTATTTTTATTTGAAAAAATATAAGGTAAAAACCCATTTTGACTCCAATTATATCCCAAAGGAAAAAAGGATCACTAGCCTCGAAACCAAAGAGGATTCGGGGACTAGATTTTCAGTTCATTTTAATTAGTTTGGCATTCAATAAAGTTGTGACTTAAAATTAATTTCATGAATTATGTAAAATATAATAAATGCATGATTTATGTAAATAAATGAAATATGGTGGAAAGAAAAGAAAGAGAAAAATAAGTTAAAGTTATAATAAAAATCCAAATTAGGGGATACCTCCTCTAGCCCTTATAGATTCTAGGGAAGTCACACATTCCCCAAACTAATTCTAATAAAATCAATGTAACAAACTAAAAGAAATGAAATTAAAGTGAAGAAGGTGATGAGAGGAGAAGTTGGTTAATTTTAATTGAATTCGATGCTTGGACCAAGCATGCCTGCGTAATCAGAACTCACGCAGTTCTCCCTTTTTGCGAAAAGGTTTATTTAGTCAAACCACTTTATCATATTTTAATTGATTGATTAATTGAATTGATTTCAATTGATTACCAAGTTGAATTAATTATTTCAGATTTTAACTAACTAACCTAAGTGAATCAATTAAGAGAAAAGCATTAGGCAATGAGCCCAAAGGGGAAGAAGAGAATAATTCTAAGGAGAGAAAAATAAATAAATAAAAAGACTAATCCCAAGGAGGAAAAAAATAAATTAAATAAATAAAGAAAAGGAAAGAGAAAGGAAAAGAAACTTACCTTGCACTTGAGCGGCTTTGGAGACTTGGCGGCTGGCTTGTCTCGGACGGTGGGAAACTTTTGACTCGGCGGGTCGGCTCGGGAAGTCGTAATCCAATTTGCTTTGCAAAGCAAGGAGCAGTAGAAAAGCAAAAATAAAATAAAAATAAAAGAAAATTTAAAACTAGAGAGCTTGTTCCTTATTGGACCAAGCTTATGGGGATGGTTCACTTGATGTAAAGGCTAATTAAGAAAGCCAAGGGATTCAGAGGTGAAGAATAATGAGTAGGAAGACCCCCTATATATAGAGTGAAGGTTGGGGAGTGAAATAGTGCTTTTCAGATGTGGGATAAAAGAAAAAAAGGAGGAAAAAATTGAAAGTCTGCTACTGCTGCCACAAGACTTCCTGCTAATCCGCAGGCCAACTAGCCAATTTTTTTTAATTAATTAATTATTTTTTTTACTATTTTAGTGGTGCAAAATTAAGGGTTCACACCTGGAAGCTGAAATAGGTCAAAAATGGGCCGAACTGGAAAAAATGGGGCCAATGACCACAAGGCCACGTGAGGTGACCACAAGGCCACGTGAGGTGACCACAAGGCCACGTGAGGTGACCGCAGAGCCACGTGCGATTATGATTCTGTAACCACACGTGGCAATGTGGTGACCGCACGTGGCACATGTGGTGACTGCAGGGCCACGTGCGGTCACAGGCCCTAGTTCGCAAATCCCACTTCAAAATTTGCACCAAATTGTCTTCAGCTCTCACCCTATATAAAGGAGACCCCCCCCCCCCCCCCCCCCCCTAGCTCATTTGGAAACTTGGAGCTTGCTTGATCACCCCTTTGATCTCAAAGCAAATATCCCTTTAAGCTTGGTCCAAAAGGAATGAGCATTCTAATCTTAAAGTTTTTTTTTTCTTTTATTTCTTGCTTCGCTATTGCTTTTTGCTTTGCAAAGCAAGATTGGGTCACGACTTTCCAAGCCATAGTTTAGGTTTTGTGTTTTCTTTTGTTTCTTTGTTTTGTTACTTTTATTAGGATTTAGTTTAGGAAATGTGTGACTTCCCTATAATCCCATAAGGGCTAGAGGAAGTATTCCTTAATTTGATTTAAATTGTAAATTTAATTATTTTTCTACTTTCTTTATTTTGCCTTTTAAATGCTTTCTTTACTTTATTCTATTATTGAATGATTCATGCATTATATGAATTGATCATGCATTTTAAACTATTCATAAAATCTATTTTTAAGTCATTATATATTAAACTTGTCAAACTAGTTTTTTTTCTTAAATAAAACAAAAATTTAGTCCCCGAATCCTCTTTAGTAATCGAGGACTAGTGCACTTTTTCATTAGGATATAATTGGAGTCATTAACGGATTTTTATCTTATATTTTTCCAAATAAAAATAAAATTATGGTGGCGACTCTAAAGCACTTTTCAAAAACAACCAATCTGAACTCGAGGGTTCTATCATGAGTACAAACTCAAATGAGCATTTCGATTCCCTTTCAGCGAATCGGACCGGTGCTCGGGGCGAGATCTCACAGTTGGCGACTCCACTGGGGAACCACCTTCTTCTTAATAAAGAAAATAAGTGGACTAATAATTGGATTAAATCAAAGTTTGGAACTTTTAATACATAAGTGGCTTTCATGCATCACTTGCATAGGCTCATTGCCTTTCAACCTAGATTTCTTAGGAAAATAATAGGTAGAAAGTAACATCGAGTGGGTAACCCTCCTTGGGTCTATTTGCCGATAGTGAAATCATCCACCCCGTGACGTAATGAGTAAGCACGTATTGTTGGACCCAGGCGAGGCTCCTTGACTCACATGTGATTAGGTATATTGCTGCTCTAGTGTGACGGGTACCCAATTCCAACAACCCTTACCCTTTCATGTAATGAACCTACAACCTGACCTTAGGTTGTATGTACCATAAAACAAAACCCTTACCATCTTGATCTTCATGAAATACTTTTCCCATGCATATCATGCATCTTACTTTAAGCCCGCATTCATTTTAAGTAGAGCTTTGAACCAAAGAAGAGTCAGCACTCTTCCATAAAGCCCAAAGTCATTTTGGCCTATTAATCCATAAAGCCCAAAGTCATTTTGGCTCATTAACCCACAAATCCCAATACCTTTGGCCCAACAAGCTACCCCTAAGCTTTTAACCGAAGCACCACCCATAAGCCCAACATCTTTGGCCTATTCCCTTCAAAACAGACCCATTACCCATAAGCCCAACAACCTTCGGCCCAAATATACCCCAAATCTCCAAAGCCCAACAACCTTTGGCCTAAATATACCCCAAATCTCCAAAGCCCAATACCTTTGGCCCAACATGCTACCCCAAAGCCCAAAATATTTGGCCTACCATCACCTTAAGCCCAAGATATTTGGCCTTTCATCTACCTTAAAGACCAAAATATTTGGCCCACCATCACCTCAAGCCCAAGACATTTAGCACCTCATTAGACTTAAAAAACTCAAAATCTTTGGCACCTTATCTCTCTTAAGCCCAAGACATTTGGCCCACCATCTCTCTTAAGTCCAAAACCTTTGGCACCTTATCTCTCTTAAGCCCAAGGCATTTGGCACCTCATCTCTCAAAGCCCAACACATTTGGCCCATCAGACTTAAAAGCCTAAAAAAGAAAAAGTTGGCTCACAACACTATAAGGAATCATGTTCGCTCAGAGTTTGTATATCCCTACTCCCATTATATTTTCACACTTCCACTAACTTTCTTTGCTAATCCACCTCTAAATGAATCATTTTCTTCCTTAATCTACTCCTCTTTTTCATTTCTTCCTCTTCTCCAATTCAATCCATCATCAACCATCCCAACAAAACACAACACTATCATAATAAGCTCAAGATTAACAAGTATAATATGATTCTTACCTTAGATGAGCTAGGTTTGAGTTGTCCTTTCAATAATTTTTTTCCCTCTCCTCCTCACGTTTTTCTTCTTTCCTTTGGCTGTTCATTCTCCCTTCTTTCTTACTTAAACAGATTTTTAAGTTAGTAGTGAAAGAAATGAAGTTTATCACATTACAAGCCTTTATATATTTTTCTTTTCTTTTTCATTTGTTTTTATTATCATGCATTTTTAGCTCAATCTCCACCCTCCACCTTTCTAAGCCTTGGTTAGCAACTTTGCTAGCCATATAATTATTTTATATTTTTTTTTCATGTTTATCATTTGGTGCTAAATGATCAACTTATGATATCATCATTTCTTAATTTTCACAATATTACAATTTTTAATCCTTAATTACTCTATTATTATCTAATATTATTTTTAATCACTAATTTAGGTTTCTAATATTACTTTTACTCATTTCCCTATCAATCTTCTGAAGGAATATTGGGCGCAAATTAAGCAGAAGCAATGTGGTGGGTGAAATTTTAAACAATTTAAAATTTCACAACACCCAACTATTGGGTCCAATAAACATTTAAGCAATCAACTTTAATTAATGTGTAAAATACATATGTAAAGAAAAGAAAGAACAAGTGGTAATCACATTACCTCTTGAAGCCAAAGTCTTTGAATCTTCTCTTTTCTTTAAGCTCCCCAAATGTTGAGCCTCTAGAATTTTCACACCAAGCTTTATCTTTCAAGCTCCCTTTGGTTTTCTTGGTTGTTCTTGATTTCCTCTCTTTGGTTGTCCAAATGAAATGAAGATCTTCCTTGACAAACTTTTGGTGTTTGGATTTCTTTAAATTGCTATGGATTAATCAACTTTTTTTCAATAAGCTTTTTAGTTCTTTCACAAAGAACATATATTTTTCATCAAGAAGAAGAGAGCTAATTTTGAAGAACACTTCTTCTTTTATAGTCTTTCTCTCTTTTGCTTTTTCTTAAAGAAGATGATTAGTCATTAGTCAATAGCCAATTCAA
>CATKHJ010163280.1:0-22495 GCA_949750685.1 Vernicia montana | reverse complement strand
AAATCTTTGACAAATCTTTGATAGTAACCCGCCATACAAAGGAAACTACGAATCTCTGTTACATTTATAGGTCGAGGCCAATTAGATACAGCTTCAATCTTCTTGGGGTCTACTTGAATGCCTTCCTTACTCACAACATGCCCTAATAAGCACACCTGATCAAGCCAAAATTCACATTTCGACAATTTAGCATACAACTTGTGCTCTCTCAAAACTTGCAACACTACTCTCAAGTGTTCTTCATGTTCTTCTTTGCTTCTAGAGTAGATAAGGATGTCATCTATGAAAACAATGATAAACTTATCTAAAAAAAACTTGAATACCCTATTCATCAAATCCATGAATGCAGCAGGGGCATTAGTTAATCCAAATGGTAATACAGTAAATTCATATTGGCCATATCAAGTCCTGAAAGCAATTTTGCAAATATCCTCATTCCGAATTCTGAGTTGATGATAGCCTGATCTAAGATCAATTTTAGAGAAATAACTAGCTCCTTATAATTGATCAAACAGATCATCTATTCTTGGCAAGGGATATTTGTTTTTCACAGTCACCTTATTCAACTACCTGTAATCAATACACAATCGAAGTGAACCATCCTTCTTCTTCACAAAAAGGACCGGTGCACCCCATGGTAAACTGCTAGGCCTGATGAATCCCTTGTCTAACAAATCTTGCAACTGCACTTTCAACTCCCTTAGTTCAGTAGGTGCCATCTGATATGGAGGAATAGAGATAGGTTGTGTGCCTGGGAGGAGTTCAATATTGAACTCTATTTCTCTTTCAAGTGGCAATCCAGGAAATTCCTCTAGAAACACATTTGGGAATTCATTAACCACTGGTATTTCACCTAACTCATTGGAAATCCCCTTAGTATCTATCACATGAGCCAAGTATCCTTGACAACCCTTCAGTAGAAGTCTTCTTGCCCCCAATAGCTGATATCAAGTTAGAAGGAGCATCACTTCTATCCCCTGGATAAGCAAACTCATTCCCATCTTCTACTTTGAACATAATTTTCTTCTCATAACAATCAATATGTGCATGATGATTGGAAAGCCAATCCATACCAAGTATCACATCTAATTCAATTAGGTCAATAGGAAGTTTCCTATCTTCAATATCTACCACGCACGCCTTATACACATTTTGTACTTCAAGGGTTTCACCTAGTGGTGTAGTAACAGCTAATGGTATATTCATAATCTCTCTATCTCTATTCAATCTTTTAGCAAAACTAGGAGACACAAATGAGTGTGTGGCACCAAAATCAAACAAAATCCTAGCTTGCTCATTCTGAATAGAGATAATACCTGTTACTGCAGTGTTAGATGCTCATGCTTCCTGCTGATTAACCGCAAACACTCTACCCCTTCCTCTTCCTTCAGGTGCTTAACTAGAACCAGATATTTGCCCTTGTCCTCTACCTCTACCATTTGAACCTTTATTATCTTGTCGATTCATATGAACTATAAGTTGGGATGAGGCAGCTGTAGTCTATTGTCCTCCTCACAATGGGCAATCTTTTATGAAATGTCCTATTTGACCACATTTGAGACATGCTCCTGTAGCCCATCTACATGACCCTCCATGTCTCTTACCACACTTAGAGCAAATAGGATTGGTGTAGTCTTGTTGTCCCGGCCTAGATGTACTCTGTGTAAGCTTTGGAGCAGATGCTACAGACACACTTCTAGTTTGGCCTTGACCCCTTCCTTGATTTCCTATTCTAGATGGATTATGAATTGCAGTCGAAGTTGAATGCTCTAGAGCCTTCACTTGTGAACTACTTCCTTTACCTCTACCCTGACCTTCTTGATTCTTTGGCTTGCTCTTGGTTCTTTGCTCCCTTTTAGCTCTCTCTGTCTTATGTCTAGTTTACATCATCTTGGTCTCATCGATCAACTTGGCCATTGAGACAAAGTCAGTAGAGATGGTGGCATTGTAAAGAGGTGTAATCAAAACATTTCGGAACCTCTCAATCCGACTTGCATCAGTAGGAACAATGTAGGGAGCAAACTTACTCAATCTTTTGAACTCCCTAGCATACTCAAAAACTAACATCCCAGGCTTATGCTTCAATTGCTTAAACTGTAAAGCTCTATTCTGCCTCTCACCTTCAGAAAGAAACTGATATAACATCTCTTGCTTAAACATGGCCCAAGTGGGTGGATTATCACCATATAGTCTATCTTCCACACTCCTCTGAAACCAATCCCAAGCTTCCTTTTGCGATTGAAGGCCCACCAATTCAATTACTTTTACATCTGAACAAGGAAGCCTCTGTACAAGTTTATCCATCTCCTCTAAGAAATCTTGTGGCTCCTCTCCTTCCTCCCCCTTAAATTCTAGTGGTTTAAGCCTCCTAAAATCTTGAATGGAAACACTCTCATCTTGCAACATCCTTTTTTCTACCCTTCTAGGTGTATGCACATGAGGAAAATGAGCCTTGCCTCTACTGGTGGTGGTGGAGGCATTGGGGGTGGTGGAACTTGCCGTTCTTCCCTTAGAACTCGATTTTCTTCTCTTAGCTCTCTTATTTCTTGCCTTAGTAATTCAACAACATCCAATGGAGGAGGTGGTGGCACATGCTCATCCTCCTCTTGTACCCTTCGTCTAGCTCTTGGTCTTTCTTCTTGAATGGATGCTGCATCCAATGCTACTCTCCTACCAGAACGAGGTGGTCCCCATCTAGGACTTCCTCTCCCTCTTTGAGGAGGCATATCAATCTATAAGACAAATGCATATATAAGAGGATTTAGCACATGACGGATAACACAGAGTTAAGCACATAATTGATGACTTCAAATGACAAGAAAGGACATTCCTATGCTCCATATGTATTACACTTATCTTATGACATATTGTCTATTATATTATATTCTAGACTCAACTTTACTCTGATACCAATTTTGTCACATCTTACTTTTGGAATGTGATGGTTCTACACGTAGAGGAAATTGAATGATTTAACATGTACAAGTGAATTTGTAATCAATAAACAAATAACATGTGAATATATAGATTAATAATAATTTAGCAGAAATCAAATGGTCCGGAGTGGTGGGCTCCTCACATTGCATGATATAAATATAAATAGAGCAGAGGCTTCTTTTGAGCTATACCCTTCACATTGCATGATAAAGTCATAAAACTGATTAAGTTTTATGGCTAGGACCACTCCTCCTAGCTGAGGTTCGGATATTTTACCCTATCCGTAGGTACCAATGTGCACATAGTCTGATGTATTAACCACATCAGTTGGGAATTTTTGCTTAAAGATTTAGAATTTCACATCTATGAATTTAAATGACTTGTCAAGTACAATATCTCAAGAATTTCACATAAGGGAACTCCAATGAATCAATAAATCTCAATTGGAGTTACAATTGAATTTTTATCAACACATCAACAATTTTAGATATGAAATATTCAATATGGAGAACATCAACGTCAAATGAATTAGAATTCAAATGAATACACATATAGGATTCCAAATGGATTTCAAAGATTTCAATATCAAGGTTTCCAAATAGATTTCAATGGATTCGATTCAAAGGATTCTAATTGGATTTCAATGAATTTCAACATGTAGAACTTTCAAATGAACTTCAATGGAATGAATATGTGGAATTTACCAAATGGATTTGAGAATACATCAATGAACAAATAGTAAAGCATCAATAATTAAAGAATCAACAATTTTCAAATACATCACAAGAAAATTGGTTAAAGAATTCAAAACACAATAATAATAGTATATTTTTCACTCACCTTGCACAAATTGCTCCTACACTTCTAAACTCCTTCTTCACATTAAACAAAATCCTTGACAATCATCATGCTCTTTATCCCTTTCTTGATTTTCTCTATTCTCTACAATTATTACATACACATGTAAATAAACTCATCTATTACTCAATTCTAGCTTAGAAAAGTAAAGAATTCTACCAAATAATGAAATTTAAGTTTAGGGTTACTTAAAAGTTTAAACCTCTTCCTACCATTTCCTAAATATCAATTATACAATAAAAGTTAAATTAAGCTACTAAATTAACTAATCAAACAAATTTTCATCAAATTCTAGCTTAAAACCCAACTTACAACTTAATAGATATACAAATCTAACTTAAAATTAACAAAGAAGTTTCAAGGATTCCTTACCTCTACATGATGAATCTTGAAATAAATAGGTTTAGTCTTGGTTCCTTTGAAGAATTTTACAAGCTTTTGGTGTTAGAAGTGGTTGGAGATGAATAAGCAAGAGAAAAAGTGAAGAAAATGAAGGTAGAAGGGTGTTCTTTGATCATATTTTCGGTAGGTAGGTCATATATATCCATTTGGAGGTGGTTGGGCATTAAATGCACTCATTTTCTCTTTTGAATCTAGTACACGTCCGTGACTCTCAAATTCACGAGAGTGAATTTTACACAGAAGCGAAATTGCCCATTTTCAGCTTGTTCACGGGCGTTACTTTAAAAGTAACCGATGTTACTCTACTATTTTCACCATAACTCTCTCTCTATACTTATCCAAATGACTTGATTCTTTTTTATACTTAAACTAGACACATAAGACTACAACATATCCAAAATTAAGCTCAAAATATAAACTATACAATTTATGGTAAATTTTTAAAGATTACCCTGTTTCTACCTAAAATCAGTCCGAACAGTCTCCACAATTTTTATTATTTCTCCAACCATACATACTCAAATGCAAAACTGATTTAATGTAAATTATTTTACATATAAATAAATATTTTTCATATTGAACACTTTTACTAATTCATCCTCTAAGGTTACCGAAACCAACGGACAATCTCAAACTTTCTACATAAACTATAATCTAAAGCACTTGACAATTTATCTTTTACTCAATCATTCAAATTACGTGATTCACACATGATCAAATGCTTATGAAGTTTGGGGTATTACATCTTCATAAAAAGATTTTGCATCATTGCATGTGTCAAATACTTTTTGTCGCACATCATCGTCGGTTAGACCTGCCAACAAACCAAAACTAGTCCCTAAATTAACATTTTGTTGAGGGATATGTTCTTCTAGACCTTCTTGTCTATGATGTTCATCTTTAATGTCAACAGTGGAACATTGAACACCTTGATCGATCACATTCTCCATATCAAAAGCTACACCTTTACCTTTATTGTCCATTTTTTAAATGATACCTTAAAAATTGAATCAATAGCATAAATAATAAAAATGATATAGCTACAAATAATTTTGAGGTTGTTAGTGTTCAATCAACCTAAAAAGCATATGTAGGATAAAGAAATTGAAAAGTTCAAATTCAACCCAAATTCAAATATGATGATGGATAAAACTTACTCAATGAGATGATATAACCACCATCTTTTATAAGCTTTCTCTACACGGTGCTATTGGATTGTTCTAACTTGATTTTGTTTGCTATTTACTTATAATCTTTGAGTGTGTGTAGTTGTAGGTGCAATTAGGTTTGATTTATGTCATTATTGTTTAGTTTCCTATTTATACGGTGCACATCTTAGTAGATAAAGTTTTTAAACATTTAAATTCTTAATTTTCTATGTCAAATAGTTTTTTTATTTCAATAAATATTCTTTAAAAATTTTTACTTTAACAAATTTGAAATAAACAAAATTTAAAACTAAATATGTATTTGGTGAAATATAAAAATGTGACATTAAACAAAAGCTAAGTTTTTTTAATTTGCTTTTTTACAAGAATAACATAACTTAAGTTAACATATAATCATTTCCAGCCTACACTTAATTAAAATGTCATAGATATCATAAAAAAAAAATTAAAACGATGTATAATTGTATTGCCATCTCACATAATAAAAAGAAAAATATTTATTAAAATGAAAATAACAACATTTTATTTATTAAAAATAATAAGTACAAAAGTCAATAACAAGTTCATGTGGATATAATACGAGGGTCAAAAACAACCTCTACTTTAGTGGGGTCACAATATTTTGAAAAAATTTAATCAAATTCTTTTGATAATTATAAATATTGTAATTTTTTAAGTACAAAATCTTTTGATTCATTAAAATATAAACATTATCAAATCAACCCTACTAATTTTATCTCCTTTAAATTTAATACAAATAAATAACTAAAACTTATTAAATTAAAAAGCAAAGACATATAAATGAATTCAAAATAAAAATATTATTATTTTAAAATAATATACATATATAAAATTTTAAAATTTAATTAAAAAAGACGCTTTTGTTGAATCATAAGATGATGGAACATAGGTATTGAAAAATATTAACTATATGCATATTTATTGAACAAAAGAATGGTCAAATAATAAAATATAAATATTAAAAGTAGAAAATTAAATATTAAAAATGCGACAGCAAACATGATTTTGATTTATCATTTGAAAATTTAAAAGTTAGAAAAAAAATTAAAATAGAATATAGAAAATATTAATATTATGACTCAAATTGTAAGTGCTGCAATTAGCGCTCGAACTAAAGTAGGTGTAACAATATTGGACTCTATCAAATTTTACTACCTATCAAGTTTACTTGTAAGCTATTTAAACTCGGTTTGCAAATTATCAAATATAAGTTTAACTTTAATGAAGTCGAGTTGAAACTCGACTAAGTCAATTGACATATCAAGACAAGTTCAAATCTATTATACTCTTATTATAATTATTAATTAGTTTGATCGAGCTTAATAAAAAAAAATTAATTAATTATTTTTTATAAATAATTTTCATAAACTATTCAAATTTAAATAAATTTATTAAAAGTTATTCGCGTTCTAATTCAAAATTAAATTTCTTTATTTTAATATAGTGTCACTTGACTTAACTTGAACTCGAGTATGAAAATCATTTTATAAAAAATTAAGCCAAATAGAAAAAAAATAGATTTTATAAATATAAACACAATATACAAATTTAATAAGTTACAAATGAAATAGCTAAATTAACAAAAAAAAAATATTCATAATTACAAAAAAAAAATTAATATCTTCCAAAAAATTATGATCTTTTTATACTTTATCGTATATTACTAGAATGTTTTTAAATTCTTATTAGTTGCGAAAAAAAATATGATTTTACGAAATTTTGGCTCCTATTGTATAAAAAAAATCTTTTTATATACAATATAAAATATTTGTATTCAATTATTTATAAATAAACTTCCTAAAATTTAATAAAATTCATTTATATCTATAAATTCTAAATAATAATAAAAAAGTAAAAGAATTTATGAAATCAATTTCAATGAATTTTTAATTAAAATTTAGTGAAGTTGAATATAGCACTAACTAGTTGAATGATATTTTTAACTGTAATTTTAAGTATGATTAAGATGTTAACCCATAAAATTTCTATTAACTCATACTAACATGTAATTTTCAAAAAATATAATTTGATAAAAACACAATTTAACTCATTTCGTAGAAAAAAAAAATAAATTGATATAAGAAAACAAGAAATGACTATTTATAATTATTATTATAATTTTATCTTTTCCTCATATTTTGTCCTTTTTTATTTTATAAAATACCAACTTTTATTATATTACCAAGGAATACAATATACTATAATGATCTGATTTATATTATTCAAATGTTAATTATTATTTTGGGTTAAACTAGTAGAGTATGAGATATAATTGCCAAAAGTTATCTTTTTTTATTAAAAATAGATATTTTTTTAGTATGTATGGAAGAAAGTCGTCTGATTTTAATAAAAAAGACGATTTTCTTTTGGCAAAATTATCTTTTTTTATTAAAAAAATATGACTTTTTTCAGTATGTATGAAAGAAAGTCATATAATTTTAATAAAAAAGACGACTTTCTTTTGAATTCTCAATTTTTTTACACATTTAATATTTAGTTCATTATATTCAAATATCTTAATTTGACTATGCATATAATGATATAAAATGATATGATTTATATTATTCAAATGTTAATTATTATTTTAGGTTAAGCTAGTGAGATATGAGATATAATTGTCAAAAGTCTCTTTTTCATTAAAAACACATGACTTTTTTCAGTTTGAATTCTCAAATTTTTTTTACATCTTTAATATTTAGTTATTTATATTCAAATATATTGACTTGATTATGCATATAAGGGTATAAAATAATTTGATTCATATTATTTAAATATTGATTATTATTTTGGGTTAAACTAGTGGAATATAAGATATAATTATCAAAAGTCATCTTTTTTATTAAAAATATATGACTTTTTTAGTATGTATAAAAGAAAGTCGTCTGATTTTAATAAAAAAGACGACTTTCTTTTGATAAAGTTATCAAAGTTATCTTTTTTATTAAAAACAAATGACTTTTTTCAGTATGTATGAAAGAAAGTCGTCTTTTGAATTCTCAAATTTTTCTTACACCTTTAATATTTAGTTCTTTATACTCAAATATCTTGATTTGACTATGCATGTAAGAGTATAAAATGATCCTATTTATATTATTCAAATGTTAATTATTATTTTGGGTTAAATTAGTGGAGTATGAGACATAATTGCCAAAAGTCATCTTTTTTTTATTAAAAATAGATGACTTTTTTTTAGTATGTATAAAAGAAAGTCATCTGATTTTAATAAAAAATACGATTTTCTTTTGAATTCTTAATTTTTTTTACACATTTAATATTTAATTCTTTATACTCAAATATCTTGATTAAAAATATGCATATAAGGGTATAAAATGATCTGATTCATATTATTCAAATGTTGATTATTATTTTGGGTTAAAGTAGTTGAATAGAAGACATAATTGTTCAAAATCATATTTTTATTAAAAATTGACAATTTTTTTCAATATGTATGAAATAAAATCGTCCGATTTTAATAAAAAAGACGATTTTCTTTTTGCAAAAACATATTTTTTATTAAAAAAAATAACTATTCATATGTTATTTTGTAAATTATATAGACTCTTATAATGTTTTGATATATAAATAAATTTGAAATATAAATGAATTTCGTTCAAATTTTAAATTTTAAATTGACATTTCTATAATTATATAATTTTAGTAATTTATACTTAAATTTTATTAATTTAAATAATATATGCTTTTATTAAATTTAAAATTCATATTTCATTAATATAATTTTATAAATGAATTGTTAAAATTCTATAGAAAAAATTAATGATCCAGAAAAAAAATATTACAATCAAAATCAAAATTTCATTAATTAATTAAGTTCAGTTAAATAATTAATTATTCATTATCAATTACTAAATTATTTAGTTGATTGACATACAATGCACCATTGAAAATGTATTTTTAAATTAATGGATTTTTTTCTAAAATAATAATTAATTAACGAAAAGAAAAAAAGAAAAAAACATATTTAATAAACTTTTTCAAATAATTAATAAAATAATAATTATATAAATAAATAAATAAAATATATTAATTAAAATAATTATAAAATGATTATTAAAAATTAATTAAAAAATTTATGCAATGCATACTAATAAATATATAATTAATAAATATAATATTAATTAAATATAATTATAAAATAATAAAAAATAAAATAAAAATTAAAACAAGGTATTTAGCTAGCAACCTTTGGTGCACTGCCAGCCTCTCACACTTGCCTTACACTTACAATTTTTTTTAAATTTAATAAATTATTTGCAATAATTAATAAATTAATATAATATTAATTAAAAATAATTAATTACACTTAAATCATTTAAGTTTACTACACTTAATTAATTAGTCATATATTTTAAAAATAAATGAAATTCACCATAACTTATCAATCTATATAATAAGTAAATTTTAATTTATTGTTAATTTAAAATAGCAAGTATATCTTACGTACAAGGTGCGCTAAATTATAATTATCATATTGATATTAAACAAACCTATAATTGATACATGCATTGAAAATAATATTTCATGAAAAAAAAAAAAAAAAGACGTTCGCAGTTAAAAAAAAAAAAAAAAAAAAAAAAAGCAATCTAATAATGCCACGCAACTAGATTTGATCACGAATTACGATCAAGTGCCAAGGGAAAAACAGACAAAAAATTGTACGACAAAAAGCAAAGAAAGTTACCCATTTTCTAATCATAAAACGGTGCGTGCGCAGTCTTTGTCCTAACCAAATCTCTCTCTCATCATCTCTATTTTCCATTTTAAATGGTTTCTAGATTATTATCCTTTATTTTTCAAGGTAGCAGATCTAAACCCTATCCATTTTCTATTTATTTACCCATTTTTCAGGGTTAATATTGTTGTTGTTGTATTAAGTTTCTTGAAAAGGAAAAAAAAAAGTTAAGAGTTTTTTTTGTTTCCATTTCAATGCAAATTTTATCCTAGATGTGTTAATTAAAAACCCATTTCCAGAGATTTTACTTGTTCACTTCAATTCCCAACGAATACAGGTAATTGGGTATTACATTTCTTTCTTCGATCATCAGGTAGGGTTTTGTTCTGCTCTGCTACTTTCAAATTTTAGATTTTCAAATTTTGATTGTCTTTGTAAAGGCTCTGGGTGATTCAATCCTTGATGGGTTAATTGAAATACCCACTTTTCATCATTAAATAATGTTTCGTTTCCTATCAATTCAATCAATTTTGAGTTGATGGGTGTTGTGTATTGTGTACTGCTACTATTATTTGATTAATAGTTTTTAGGGTTTTATCTTCAAATACCAGAGTTTTTGGGTTTTAAGTTATAAAATGGATTATGGTAGAGATTTTTCCAGTGGAAATGTTGTCCATGTTATTCCTGGAACTGGACATGAGAATTGGCTTCCAAATTCATTGGATTCCAGTTCTGTTTGGGCCACAGAAGATGATTATCTAGCTTGGAACAACTCCGATGGCACTACTGATAACACTCCCTCTAATTCCAACTATCAATCCTCCCAAACGCGCTCTGGCAGTGAACCACCAAATAAGAAATCCAAAAACAACTCCCAAGAATTGACTTCCAAGAAATCCATAGGGAAAATGTTTTTCAAGACCAAACTGTGCTGTAAGTTCCGGGCTGGTACTTGCCCTTACACCACGAACTGCAACTTTGCACACAGCATAGAGGAGCTTCGACGCCCGCCTCCAAACTGGCAGGAAATTGTGGCTGCCCACGAGGAAGAGAAAGGGAATGCAGTGGAGATAAGAGAGGAATTTCAAATTCCATCTATAGGGGGATTTTCCGGGGAGACACAAAGGTCTTATAAGGGGAGACATTGCAAGAAGTTTTATACAGAGGAGGGATGCCCCTATGGAGATAATTGTACGTTTTTGCATGATGAGCAATCTAAGAATAGGGAAAGTGTGGCAATAAGTTTGGGGCCAGGAGGTTATGGAGGTGCTGCAGGAGGTGGTGGTGGTGTTGGTGTTGGTGGTGGTGGTGGTGGTGGTGGTGGTGGTGGGGGGGGAAATGGAGGTGGCAGTGCAGGGAATGTGAAGCCATCCAATTGGAAGACAAGGATTTGTAACAAGTGGGAACTCACTGGGTATTGCCCATTTGGGAATAAGTGCCACTTTGCCCATGGAGCTGCAGGTATGTCCTGTGAATTGTGAATTGTTGATTAGGAATTATCTGAGTTTTGTACTTTCCATTTTTGCAGGGGCTAGGAATTGTTTCCTGATACCATTTTCTATTTATGATTTTTGTACTGAGTGAATTTAAAAAGTTGTTGATTCTTTGATGGAGAAAGAGATATTTGGTTGCATGTGCTGCAGTTTAAAAAAGTGTTCCAATATGACAGAAGAACCTTTTTATCCAAAAAATTAATAAATAAATATACTATGACACTCTTTGTTGTGGAGAAAATAACTTGTCCATGAAAAAATCAAAAGTAATTAGTTTTTGTTGTGTGGTTGCAGTATTGAAAGGCAATTGAAAATGGTTGTTGCAAGTTGGAGTACATTGTTAATTATTAAATTTTTTTCTAATACATAAGATTATTAGAGCATTTGGTGCTAAAAGAAGTATTTATTTTCTATTTATGGTTTAGAGAGAAAATTATAACAAAAATGTAGAAAACTGTAGTTTTGCAGAATTATATCAATTTTTCTAAGTGCCTCAAAAACCAGAAAATGAGAATTGTTTTGGGGGAAAATATTTTCCATAAAACAAACAGAGCCTAAGTAAAAGAGTTTGCTCTTTTCCATGAAATCATGATTATATTTGTGTATAGCAATGTTGCTTGTAATGAATATGAATGTCTTTCAAGATATCTCCTAGCTTGAACTTCCCATATAAGGACTTTATTTAGCTTAATTTGGGAAATGGAATAAGAAAAGAAAGGAAAGGAAAGGAAAATGAGGGAAGACAAGAATTATCCATTGTTTGGGAGTTTAATGAGATTATAAGAAAGGATAATGAGAAATTACTTATCCCACCAAACATCCATTTATTTTCCCTTCAAAATTGAGGGAATAAGAGATATCCCTTGCTTATTATTAAAACTAACATTATAATATACTATTTTACTCTTAATAACTTGTATCCTTTCCTGTCCTTTAAACATCCAAATATAAAATAGTTATTAATCATTTCATTTCATTTCTTTTCCTATCTCATGGATTAAAGATTATCCTTTCATTTCTCATTCGTATAAAACTCCCAAATTAAGCTTGGCTTTCTTGATGATCTAAACACTTTCTTGACTTAAAAAAATCTTCAGTTGTGGGGGTACTACTACTTTTGAGTGATTTAGCTTGCAATTGGCTAAGAAGATGAGGATTAAAACAAAAGTGCCAACTAAACTAGGACTCTTTTTGAAGTTGTGCTAGGACTTTGATTGAGTGTAATGTTGTCAAATGAACTACTGAAAGGGGAAGCTTGGATATTAGATCCCTCAATATATATAAAACATATCTTTGTGGGTAATTAGCTTTTGTGATTTATGATATGAAAAAAAATATCCATTTCTGGAAGGTGCTTGCTGATGCAAAACATGATTTCAGGAAAAATGAAATTTGAAACTCTTGTTGAATGTGACAAGGATGCTATCGAAAGCTTTCATTTGACTTCTTTAAACTGGGGCTCTAGGGGAAGAGGGGAGGAGCACATTTCAGTGCAATGCACAAGGATATGATTATAGTCCTTCTTGTAATTTTTTGACTACCTATCATGGAATGTATTTGTATATAGAGGATAACTTTGGATGGTGAGTTATTTTATTGAGGCTCTTGTAAGGGAGTACATGAATGCTAAGGTAAAATTTTTTTACCAGGTCAACCCCTCCATATGCTAACTATGAAAGAGTATTGGCAAGTCTGTGCAACACCAATTATTTCACTGTTATTGTACTATGTAATTGTGGGACTCACCTACATATATTCAGCTTTCGGACCTTCTTGATTTGAGTGAGTTTAGTTAAAGCCAAGTTACAAGGTTGAAGGGGCATTTCTTCAAGTAGGAGATAGAAAAAAAGATTACTTCTATCATTCCCTTAACCATCTTTTGGGTGCTATGGATAGACAGAAATGGGAGAGCTTTCATTATGAGATGAATCTTTTTCTTTTCCTTTTCTCCCCCTAGTAATTAGTGATAGATGGCAAAATAATCATCATATTTGGTCCAGTCACCAATACTTTCTTTGGAGTCTGGACGTCGAAGAGTTTGTAGATTTTGTTAATTCTATGTCTTCTATATTATACCTGTTTTGCTTTCTGAGGCCATTTTTGCACATGTTTGGACGCCCCTAACGCTGTTTAGTTTTATTTAAATCTGAGTTTAGTTCTGCAGATCAAATATATATTTTTTTCTTTGGGTAGCTAAAAATAACACAAACAGTATTTGTTTCTAGAGGTATGCGGACCTTTTTTTGTTGCATGGAGTTATTTGTTTCCAAAGGTGCATAACTGCACTGCATAGTTGTGAGATATATGGGCTATATATACGTAGTTCTGCACTGTAGCTAAAGGGTGACTTTAGACACCCGTGTTTGTGCCTATGAACTTAGGATACAACTGAACATTTGCTGCTCTATTTTGAGCTATCTTGATTAATTTTATGATGGTTGTTTTTGAGCTTGTACATATGAACTTGCCAGGTGGGTAAAATGACATGTTCTGTGTACTCTTCAATTGGCTATGCCTGTTACTCATGCTGTCCATGCATAGGGGCATGAGTCTGTGTATCTGTGTGTCTGTTTGTGATTATTTCTACTAAGCTGTTTGTGGGTTTGAATTTTTTATAATAAGTTAAGATGAATTTATTTAGAACTTAGAAGTGCAAGTGCTCAAGTCTTTGTGGGATATGTGCATATTTTGAGAAAAAGGCAAAAGACATGCCAAAAGAAAGGGGAAAATACAAGAAAATAATACTTCCTCTTCAAATTATGGTGAGGAGAAAAAAGGAAAAGTAACCCAACAAGTTGAAATGTGAGCAAACTGTAGCTATCTTGGCTCCTCAGTTTACCGTAGAATCCCCTGCCCAGGAAGGATGCTTAGACAATAAGATGCTTTATAAAATTTACAAAAACTTTGCAGAATAGCTGAGTCTATCCCCTGGATTTCTATCAAGTATTCATTACTTGTACCTGATTCCACCCAACATAGGAGGTGTGACAAAATTCCTCATCCCTATAGCCTATTGTTTCCTTTTTAATTTTTCCTTTTCTCTTTCAACTTGTCAAAGAAGTTGAATTTGAGTTATATTCTAAAATATTACCTTCCAACTAGGCAACTTCCATATAGGTCCTTCAGTGTATCCATGCCATGGATTTAAATATCAGCCGTTACATAACGTAACGGCCGATATGTAACGGGAATTAAGCCTCCCGTTACCGTTATTCCCGTTATATAATGGGCAATTTCTTTTTGTGAATTTAACGGCCGTTATTTAACCGTAATAGCCGTTATTGCCGTTACGTAATGGTAATAACGGCCGTTACCAAGGAAAATGGCAGATTTTCTGTAGAAAAAAAAAAGGAATATGCAGGACTGCAGGTTCACATTTTGCAATTTTTTTGGGTAAAGTTGCGTAGCGGTTGGCCGTTACCATTATGTTATGGCCGCGACCACCCCGTTACCATTACACGCGACCGCGACTGCGAAAATGACCGCGACTGCGATTTAAATCCATGATCCATGCACTTCCCAAGAACAAGTTTGAGCGCCCTTTAGATAGGAAGTCATCTGTAGCAACCGATCTTTCTGTTTCTTATGGTTGGTTGACTTGTGAATTCAGGTCTGTGAAAGGAATGCCTTTAGATAGAAAGTCACACATGCAAAGCACTCCTCCAAGACACAAATTACAAGTCTGACTGCTCAAGTTCCAAATTCTTGTTTTGAACCTGATTTCTGAAACTCGTCTTGGGCATCCATCCTTTTGTCCTCATGGTTTAACATGAAAAAATTGTTTGTATGGTCATTGGTTAGCTCAGATTGTTTAGTATTGAAAGAAACACATGCCTACCTAATCATTCAACCACTAATTGGTGTTTCTTGTGAAGCTAAATTTTGCATGGCTACTGGGGGAGGAGAGGAAAAGAAGGGAGAGCAAGAATGTTAAATTTTCATGTATCTGATGTGATACTGGAACTGCCATACTATTTATCTATTTTAATGAGATAGGAATATGTTGTTGCATTTTAAAGTTGGATTTTTTTAACTTCATTGGCTGCAGAATTGCACCGATATGGTGGAGGCCTTGTGGAGTCAGATGCTAAAGATTCTTCTTCTGTCCCTGCAGAGCCAAAGCAGGGAGTAGTTCCTTCAAAAACTCCAGCAGATACTGTGGTTGCGACAGTTACATCAGTTTCTCATTCAGATGTGTTTCACCATGGAGTTCCATCGCAAAGGCCATCCATTTTGATTCAAAGGCCTGGGCAAAGAACTCATCAAAAATGGAAAGGCCCAGACAAAATCAGTAGGATATATGGTGATTGGATTGATGACATTGAATAGAAAAGGGAATTGGTTTCCTTTGATCAAGGAATCTCATGTTCAGTGGTTCATGCAAGAACATTTTAATGGAGAAGGAAATAGTGTTTTCTTAGGACATAAAGAGATCACGGAGGTTCAGTTCTTGGGCTGCAGAGCTGGCTTCAAGTTTTAGTAGACATCTTGCATGTTGGAGTCTCAGCCCTTTCATCTTTTACATGTGTAGTTGTAGACTTTTCTGGTGTGGAAATTTGAAGCTTGTTCATTTGTAATCTTGATCTTTGTAATCAATCGTAGTCACAGGATGACTCGTCCAAAGAGAAACTGTTTCCTTGTAGTTGTACCACTTTGATAAATTTACCAATTAAGCATTTAGCTCTCTGTGTCTCTGCAAAAATTTATTCATGTTTTAATTAGTAAATTGCAGATAAGCAGCTGAACCTGCCAGCATTCTATCTTGCACTTGACACTCTGAGGTACGTCGCTACTAGTGTCTTTGTTTACTGTCATTTCTCTCATGAGTTTTTGTGTTATATATTATATATGATGATAACTTAGAAAAGGAAAAAGATTGCTCGTGATCTCACAATATTTTCTGTAACTCTTGATCGTTAGACTTGGCTTTTTCTCTTGGTTGGCTGAGATGTATGACAAAGAAAGTAAGAACCTTAATTTTCATTAGAAACTAGTAATCCTGCACGATTCACAAATTTATTTTAATCGTATGTCATGGAATGATTTTTAAGAATTAATTGCGTGCTTTCATATTTTCATTTTGATATAAAGGAAAAGCATAATTCATTGAGCAGTTCAATTGTTGCCAATCCAATTAAGAAAGAAAATTTATACTGTTCAGATAGTTATAGAAATTCCAATCAGGAAGAAAATTTATACTGTTCAGATAGTTATAGAAATTCCACTCAGGCTTTGGAAAATAATTAACTGGGCAATTCTGATGCAGGAAAGCTTGGGAAGGAGTCGAGATGGAGAGAAAAAAAATGGCAAACAAATTTATGAACAAGTGGAATATGAAGCTTTATCAGTGATTCTTGGCGGCCAACAAATCGGAATAGAGCTGAGGATGAAAATTATGAGTTGATTTGAAATTTATCGTCTCCATTAAACATGGGATTCGGCCATTGTATGAGATTCATTTTAGCACACATTCAGACCAAAATTTGGAGAATTGCATCCTTCGTCTGGATGCCAGATTGTATTATGGTGACTTGGCCAGAGTGATGTTCTGTTTGTCATCACTATTAAACCCTTTATGGTGTTGTGCATGTTTATGGTAAGTTTACTAATAAGTTTTACATTTTTTGCAGTTTTATCTGTTAGATATTTGATCTTGTTTGGTGCAAAAAGATACAAAAAAAAAAAAAAAAAAAAAAAAAAAAAAAAATTCACATATTTTAGATACTCCTCAAGGGTTATGTAACATATTGTTACATGATATTTTATGGGGTAGTTTATCTTAGATTATGTGTAGTTTGATTTTTAAGACCGTGACTTCTTTTCAACCAAAAAAAAAAAAAAAACCTTATTTTATATATATTGGTAAATTTAATTTTAGAATTCGAACTCGTTAACTTTTAGAGGATATAATACCTTATATTCTAATGTCTCTATATTTACAGGCAATGAATGAACCCTTTTAAGCAGTGGAGTAATTATTGATTATGTTTTTATCTGATATGCATAACGATGATAGGACATTAAAGTATGACATATAATGTTCTAAAAAAAATAAAAAAAACTCATCTACCTATTATTGTAATATCTGCTTCTAAATTTTCAGTTTTTTTTTTTTTTTTTTTTTGTACATTTCACTTCAATTTTCTCATAGTACTTTCGTTATCATTTTTTATTTTCTATTTTTAAAAACAAAAATAATATATTAAAAACTAAATTTTATTGTTTTTTATTTTATACTTTCTGTTTTTAAAATGTTTATGGATAAAGATAAAAGAAATAAAAAGTAATAATAATTTTTTTAAAAATATTTTCTAATATTTATTTTTTTGAAATTTGAAAAAAAAAAAAAAAAGAAAATCGTAGTTATACCAAACGCTCCCCTTATTTTTTTTTTTTCGGATTGCAGCCAACTAAAAAAAATTGACGGTAGTTACATTGGTTTACTTTTTTTTTTTTTACTTTTTGTTTATTTTAATAAATACATATATGCTTTTTGCAGATTCGTAATATTTTGTTAGTATTATTATTATTATTATTTTTTTGTGTTTGTTTTTATTCTTTTTAATTGAAATTGTTTGTTCTTTTTTCATGGAAGTATTTGTTTTTAAATTTTGAAATTATTATTATCCTATACGAAATTGATATTGAAAATTTCAATGAGAATGATGGATCGGTTATTTATATTTTGGCGATCGGGTTTATTTGAAGATATAAAAGTCAAGCAGTGGCTGATATAGCCACCGAGTAAAACATGTTTATCGTTATTATGTCAAGTCAATTGCTCTATCTTTCATCTTAAAAAAAAAAAATAAAAAATTGTATTTTTTTTTTTTTTTGAAAGGAAACCAAAATTATATTAATAAGAAGGCATTACATCATGGTGTAGAAGAGACATAAGAAACAAATGGGACTCTAACCACACTGTGGAACTAGCATAAAAATGCGATGTCTTAGTCAAAATATGAGCAATTTCGTTTGTTTATCTCCTTACAAATGAAACAGAGCAATTTGACACAAACTCTGTAATTTTACGACAACAAGCTATAATAGAACCAAACTCTGAAAGATCTAGACTAGGATTATTATAAGCATCCAATACAACTTTAGCATCCAATTCAATATTCACATTATGAATTTGTCTCTGTTTTATCCATAAAAGAGCTTCCTTGAGACACAAAACTTCAGCTTCTTTAACCTGAAAATTTCCAGCAACAATCTTGGAGAAACAAGTTATGACTTTCCCCACTATGATCCCTTAACACAAAGCCCAAACCCACCTTATTCACATCTTGAAACAATGTTGCATCACAATTACATTTGAAAAAACCAACAAGAGGAGGATACCACCTTGATTGACTAGCACTGTTAACATTTGAACCCAAAATATCCTAACGACCACGTTGCTGAGCCAAAGTCCATTCTTCATGCAGAGCCATGCACGAAGACACAACATCCGTAGGAGGAGATACAAAATTTTGATTCCACAACCAATTGTTACACTGCCTCCAAATGCCCCATAACATCATACAAATCTTAATTGTCTCATCCTCATTATAGCTAGACAACATTGTAAAGAACCAGTCAATGAATCACTACTATGATTAATAGGCAATAATCCAACTGATTCCCAACATTAAGCAGCAAATGGGCAATCAAAAAACAAATGCAAACAATGTTCTCCCAATTCTCGAAATAAAGCACAAGAATTGTCAACTGGAACCTTTCTAAGGAACAACTTCTCACGAGTAGGATTTTTTAATATGTGAATTAATTTTTATTTAATTTTTGTATTATTAAATATTTTAATATATGTGAATTATTATTATTATTATTATTAAATTTAAATATTATTTTTTGAGAATTTTAAATAATAATTAATTTTTGAAGTAGGTGAATTGTAATTTATATTTAACTCTTTTTTTTATAAAATATTTTATATATAACTTTTAACTCTTCTTATTTTAGTTGGGTGTATTTATTTAGAGAGTGGTTAAATACATGTCAAAAATTTTAAATATACTCAATTTATTTTTTGTGTAATAAAATTATTAGTGTCCAGATTTTTAATAAGATAATTTTTTAAAAAATAAAATTACTGTTATAAATCGGCTTATTAGCTCGGCATATCAAAAACAATAAAAATATATATAAAACAATAAAGTAAAGAGAGAGAGAAAATATGTAGAGAGTAAAAGGGGTTTCAAACTCTTGGTAGGTGCAAAGTTATACCTAACTAGGATTTTTTTCTTGCAAGATACATAAGTGCACTTATAGCACTTAAATATGGTACTTCAAGACCAAATAGCTATTTGTTATCTTCTTAGGTCTAAAATGGTCTTTATTCACTTTTAGTGAGCGGATACCATTACTGTGCTTAAGGAAAAGGATTTACCCACGAAATATGTTTAAATACCTTTTCCACATAAGTAGACCGGTATATTAGGACTCATTTGGGGATAAATAATCGATCTGCAGATTGATACAAAATTTCGTTTCTCCAAAATTCATCTCAAACTCACTTTTCAAGAGTTTGTTAGGAGTCCCATTTAGATCATGAACATATACTGCAATAATAACATAACCATTCTGTAGTCTTTATGAATACAAATGGACATAGTGTATTATTCACATATCCTTCTTTCAATAAGGATTTAATCAAATGATTATACCACATATGTCCAGATTACTTTAATCCATACAAGGATTTCTACAATTCAATGTAATCCATGCCACATATTTGATATGCATTTATTTCTATTATTTTTAATCCTTCTGGGACTCTCATATAAATATCATTTTCACAAGGCGCATATCAAGTCTTTCTTTAACTGCCATACTAATTAAGTAACGGAACGTGATCATATTCATAACAGGATAATGAATTTTCTCATAGTCAATACTAGGTCTATGTGAAAAACACTGGCAACTAGTCTCGCTTTATATCTTACCACTTCATTATTCTCATTACGCTTTCGGACAAACACCCATTTATACCCAACTGGTTTCACATTTTAGGGAGTCAACATAACAAGTCCGAATACCATGCATTTAAATAGCGAATCTAGCTCGGCCTGAATTGCCTCTTTCTATGATGGCCAGTCATGTCTATGCTGACATTCATATTCATAGGTTCTGAATCCAGATTTTCTCTTAAGATAGCAAGAGCTACTATTGAGGCAAATTCATCATCGACGATAAATGAATTTCTATCAAATCTTTCTCCTGTATCACAAAATTAATTGAGATCTCATAATTTTCATTCATATGATTATCAACTCCATGAGTCATATCTGGAGGATCTAATTGTTCAATTATCTTAGTCTGTGTCTCATCATTGGCTATAGCTCTTTGACTAAGATCTTTCTCTTCAGGAGGTTTCTCTTCAGGAGATTTTCTTAGTGACACTGCTTTTCTTTTCCGTAGATTTTTGTTTTTAATTCCAATTTATTGTCCACGCTTATGGCATGTGTCAAGCTCGATTGATTTTCTATTTTCAATAGGAACTACAACCCTTACTAGGGTATTAGCAGCTGGAATATGAGACTTTGTCATTCTTTTGGCATCTATAAATGCATCTAGCAATTGAATTGCAATTTGTTGTAATTGTATTATTTTCTGAACTTCTAGTTCATTTTGACTTGTATTGGATCAAAGCTGTATAAATGATTTTTCTTCTAGGAAATTTCTCGACATTATTTAGCATTAACATGTGCTTTTCTCTCTCTCTCTAATGTCGGGAAATGTGCCTCATTAAAATAAATTATGAGTCTCCATTGTGGACTCATTCTCGCACATTAATTATTAGTACATACATGGCACAAGCACAAACTTGCTGATAAGAAATATTAGGCTCACATCCAGGTACAAGTTGTAAAGGGAGAGTATATATAATATGCATAATGACATGTCATATCAAACCTTCAAGGTTTTATTATTGAACTACAAGTTCAATGCTTGAACTGCAGGCTCAAAGCAATAAATTTTTCATATATACTGAGAATAAAATAATGAAATAATTCATAAATTATAATTGATAACTTATTGGTAAAACATAATCCAAATAAAATTTAAAAACAATAAAAACAAAATCCACCAAAGCAATAAGAATAATAATAAAAATGCAAAATCTTTGCAAATTACTCCTTCAGGGAGTTTACAGATTCAACTGAGTTATGTTGTAATACCCCGAATATTCATGTATGGACTTCTCATTAAGTATGTAGTGAATTTCAAGTGTATGTCATGTGTATGGATGATTGTGAATAGAATTCCTTGTGATATGGAAGTTAGATTGTGGAGTGGAGTTGCAGGACATAAGTCGCGCCCGTGACAAGGATGTAGCGACCGCGATAAGGGTTTTGCGCCCAGAGTTGCGACCGCAACTCAGCCCACGAACTCCTCTGCCTGATTTGGACATCAGATTGAACAGTCGCGTGAACAGTAGAGAGTAGCGACCGCAATGCTTGAGTAGCGACCGCAATGAAGTATTCGCGATCGCGATTTACCTGTAGCGACCGCTACTGGCAGTGAGGACAGAACCTGGAAATTGACTTTTAAAAGGAAATTAAGAGACCAAATTCATTTTCCACGAGATTTCAGAGCTTCTAAACCCATTTTCTCTCTAAAATCATCCACCCACTCACATTTAATGCCAAGAAAGTTCATTGATTTCTTCAACAAAAGGATCTAGGGTTGCATTTACTCATTCCATCATCTATTTCTTGAAGCATTTCTTGAAGAGGTGAGTTAGGGTTTTGATTTTCTTTTGATTTTTCTTTTCCATTGTTGTTAGTCTATGCTTTGGGCAGGGAATATGATTAGAAATCATGTGTCTAGCATGTATATGGTGATTAATAGCCTTAATTGATATATTTTCCATTATTTGGGTGTTTATGTGTTAATAGCTCAACCTAGAAGAATTCATG
>CATKHJ010163128.1:0-16137 GCA_949750685.1 Vernicia montana | reverse complement strand
TTCGTTTTAATTAGTTTGACATTTAATAAAGTTGTGACTTAAAATTAATTTCATGAATTATGTACAATAAAATAAATGCATGATTTATGTAAATAAATGAAATAATGAGGAAATAAAAGAAAGAGAAAAATAAGATAAAGTTACAATAAAAATTCAAATTAGGGGATACCTCCTTTAACCCTTATGGGTTCTAGGGAAATCACACATTTCCCAAACTAATCCTAATAAAATCAATGTAACAAAAAAAATTAAATTAAAATGAAGAAAGTGATGAGGGGATAAGTTAGTTAATTTTAATTGGATTCGATGCTTAGACCAAGCATGCCTGCGTATCCCTTTGAATGGAAATCAGAACCCACGCAGTTCTCCCTTCTTGCGAAGGGGTTTATTTAGTCAAACCACTTTATCATGTTTTGATTGATTGATTGATTTTAATTGATTATCATATTGAATTAATTATTTCAGATTTTAATTAACTAAACTAAGTGAATCAATTAAGAGAAAAAAATTAGGCAAAGAGCCCAAAGGAAAAGAAGAGAATAATCCCAAGGAAGGAAAAAATAAATAAATAAAAATACTAATCTCAAGGAGGAAAAAATAAATTAAATAAAGAAAAGGAAAAGAGAAAGGAAAAGAAGTTTACCTTGCACTTGGGCTGCTTTGGAGACTCGGCGGCGTGCTTGCCTCGGATGGCGAGGAACTTGCCTCGGATGGTGAAGAGAGGGTCGGCTCGGGAAGTCGCAACCCAATTTTCTTTGCAAAGTAAGGAGCAGTAGCAAAGCAAAAAATAAAAGAAAAAGAAAAGAAAATTTTAAAACTAGGAAGCTCGTTCATTAGCGGACCAAGCTTTAGGGGAATGACTCGCTTGATGTAAAGGCTAATCAAGCAAGTTAAGGGATTTAGGAGTGATCCTGAGGTGAGAAAAATTGACTTGGGAGGGTCTGAATATATAGTGGAAGGGTTTGGGGATGATTTTGGGCGAATTTCGATGTAGAAAAATAGACTTGGGACACGCTACCGCACAGGGGCTCTGCTGTACCGCAGAGGCCGCCTGCGGCAACAAAATGTTGCCACAAACTAGCTTTGCGGTACCGCAGGAGCCACTTGCGGCAATCGCAGGCAAGCTCTGCGATACCGCAAGTCTGCCCTGCAGCAACTGCAGTGTCGCTTTCGATTTTCGGGTCCGTTTTCGCCCGTTCTTCTTCTAGTTCATCGCCGCACTTTCGCCAAAGGTTTTTTAGGTCCAACCACATATAGGGGGTGCAAAATTAAGGGTTCATATTACCGAAGGGCTTTTTCCAAAGAGGTGTATATAGTCGTTGATGAAGAAGTTCTTCGGAAGCCTTTCACATCGAGTGAGGGCAACGAAGAGGTAAAACTCTTCGGGTGACAGTGCTCTTCGACTTGAAGCCTTCTCTTGACTATATAGCTTCTTTAAATGTAATTTCTTTTTAGGAGCGAAGCCCATTAGAATCCTTGAGAGATCTATATTCTTAAGGGCCTGATACGCTCAGAACCCAAATTCTCTTAAGGCTCAATTTTATCCCTATCACAGACTAAACAATCAAAACTATGGAGTAAGCTGACAAATCTCATTATAACCAAACAAAAAAACGGTTGAATAATTAGATTGATTGAATGACAAAAGATCTAATCTAATGGTCATTAGTCATTACCATGAAAATATGATCCTATTTAGGGATAGCAATGGGTAGGGTATAGATAGGGTAGTATAATATCCTTATCCATACTCAAAAAAGTATATGTCTACCCATATTCGTGCTCATATTCATTTGGGTAATAAATTTCAAACCCATCCTCATACCCATAGGATTTCGAGTGACTCATTATCTAAATAAGTACCAAATTATTTTTAATTGTCTATTTAAATTTAAACATAAATATATAATTTTTATAAATCAATACATATTATATTCAAAGAGATCATATATTAAAAAATAAAAATAAAAAATACTAAAAAAAAAGTTTTTTTTTTGCCAAATTACTAAAAAAAAAAAGTTGAATAATTTAAAGTTGTCCAATTCTCCAAATGCAATATATTAAATACATCATAATTAATAAGTTTAATTACATAACTCCTAACATTGTGCATTTAACTTGCAGGAAAAATGTTGAAAATAATTGGGGTGTTTAATAACCCTAATTATTTTAATATTTTTAGCACTTATTAGTTTTAAAATAGTTTTATAATATAAAATGATCCTAACTTAAAATTTTCAATTAAATTAAAAACCACTTAAAATGGTAAATTAAAATATTTGACTTAAAATTTATACTGAACACGCTCAGTTATTGAGTTTTTAAATTTTTTTTTATTAAAATAACTTTTATACCCTTAGCATGTAAGTGCTGACTTTTAGTTGTATTAATTTTTTTTTATACTTATTTATCAGTTTTTGTAATACTCATTTAAAGTTTAATAATGTTTATTTTTTAAAAACTTATGAGAAATATTATCCTAATATGATTATTACTTCTAAAATTTTTTATTTATGATTTTTATTTTTTTTAATTTCAAAACTATATTTAATGGTTAAAACTTAAATATCAATATCATAAGTTTAAATATGTCCAATAAAGAAATTTAATAATTTTTAGTAATAACAGTTATCAAACATATTGATTATATTCAACGCTTAAAAATTTCAGTATTTGTTATATTCAACGTTTAAAATTCAGCACTTAATTTTTCAGTTTTACTAAATGCTACCTAAGTTTGAAACAACACATCACAAGTCACTAAAGGCATACGGTGGAATCTGTAAAAAAAAAATGACAATATTTATCAATTAGTAATTGAATAAAGATTTATATTATAGATAAAAAAATATTAAATTAGAAAATTCTTATACCTGAGCATTCAACACTTTCATTATCATTATAATCATAAATAGTGCCATAACCATCTGTAACTAATGATGTTGAATAATCTATTTAAAAATTAGACGAACACATTAATAAAGCGTAGAAAATATACATGTAAATAATAAATATTTTATTTTATTTACTTTTTTTTTTGTAGAACCTCATAGCCAACTTTGAGCACACATCAATGCCTCTATTGTTTTTAGTTGAAGTCGACTTTGATGAGAACTCACAAGTCTACTACTCGTACTAAAAACAAATTCAAGAGCAACAGTAGACACGGGAATAATAAGCATATCTCTAACAATAGCTTGTAATGTTGGATACTTCAAATTATTTGTCTTTCACCACATGAAAATATCAAAGTCACTAGACCAAGGCAACACTTCATCCTCTAAATAATGGTCTAACTCAGATAAAATTGTGACTTTAGCCTTTTTATATGTTTATACTTATTTTAAAAATCCTAATGGGTCATATACTATAATATCATAAGTTAGCCCAGTCAATTCTAACCCAAACATTATTTATATTGACTTGTGTATTTGTGCGTATCTATATATAAGGCATGGGTATGGGTGGGTTCAGGTATGGGTAAAATTTGATAGTTCTGGTAGAGTACTACATTATCCATACCGTACCCAAATGCAATGCTATTTTTTGGGGTATGGATTTCTCGTACTCATTATCCAGCCAACTCGGATATTACTTACTTTGACTGAGTAGAATTTTGGTGGATACCCATGAATAGGGTACAAATTACCATCCCTAATCGTATTTCTTAAAACAACCACCAAAATAATATAGAACAAAAAATTATCACATCGTTTCAATTCAATTTTCAGCAGAATCTTCTACAAGAAATATTCTCTCGTGGCAATGGATAGGATTTGGGTAGGATAGTATAATACCCTTACCCATACTCAAGGAAATGCATGTCTACTCATACCCAGGTAAGGTAGTATAATATTCTTACCCATACTCAAAGAAGTGTATAAATCGAACTGAAATTAAAAAATCGAACCAAACTGATTGGTTTGATTCAGTTTAATTTTTTAAATAATAAACCAAATTAAATTTCGATTCGGTTCAATTTTTATCAAAAAAAAATTTAGTTTGAACCAAACTGACCGAACTTTTAATATATATATATATATATATATATATATATATATATATATATATATTAAAAAAAAAAAAGTCGAACCGAACTTTTTTGGTTTGGTTTTATATAAATTTCGGTTTCGGTTCGGTTTAAATAAAATATAGGTTCGGTTATTTTGATTATTTCAGTTCGATTAAATTTTGAACCGAACCGATCGAATGCTCAACCCTATGTCTACTCATACCCGTATCCGTATCCATTTGGGTAATAAATTTCAAACTTGTCTCCATACCCATAGGGTTTTGGATAATTCTTGAGTAACCCATTACCTGAATAATTACCAAATTATTTTTAAATATTTGTGTAAATTTAAATATAAGTATGTAATTATTATAAATCAATACATATTATATTCAAAGAGATCATATATTAAAAATTAAAATAAAAAATACTAAAAAAAATTGAATAATTTAAAAGTTATCCAATTCTCTAAATACAACATATTAGATACATCATAATTAATAAGTTCAATTACATAACTCCTAACATCGTGCATTTAACTTAAAAGAAAAATATTGAAAATAATTAAGCTTGAAATAACACATCATAAGTCACTGAAAGCATATGCTGTAAAAAAATTGACAATGTTTATCAATTAGTAATTGAATAAAAATTTATATTATAGATACAAAATTAAATAAATAAATTCTTATACATGAACATTTAACACTTTCATCATCATTATCATCATAAATAGTGACATAATTATTTGTAGTTAATGATGTTGAACCATCTATTTGAAAATTAGTCGAACACATTAATAAAATGAAGAAAATATGCATATAATTAATAAATATTATATTATATTTTTATTATTGTGACAAAGAATAGTTGTTTTTCTTATTTTTGTAATCCTTATTTATTTATATGTTTATACTTATTTTAAAAACCCTGGTGGATTATATACTATAATACTATAAATTAATTCAGTTTATGTTGACTTGTGCATTTAAATGTGTCTATATATAAGATATAAATATGAGTGGGTTCGAGTATGAGAAAAACCCGATAATTCAGATAGGGTATGAGTGGGGTACTATACTATCCGTACTCTACCCAAACTCAATGTTATTTTTTCGAATATGAATTTACCTGTATCCACTACCCAGTCAATTCGGATATTATTTGCTTTGACTGGGTAAGATTCGAGTGAATACCCACGGATAGAATACAAATTGTCATCCCTACTCGTAAATAGTTTTATCTTGAAATTACTTTTTTTTTTTTAAATATTAATTTGGATGTTTTTGAAAATTAAATTTTAATGATTTTTAATTAATATTTTAACAACATTTTTCTTGATATTAATCAAACAATAATACTAAACAAAACCTGACATTCAAGAGTAAATTTACTGGAACCCTTCAGCATTCCATTCTGACCATCTTGTCATTAAGAGATAAGTTTGGAGCAAAATCACCTTGAAATATTTTTCAGATTTTGCAAGTATTTATACATTCTTGTTCAGATTAGTCCGTTAAAGTTCTCTCAGAAGGAAGATGTTTGCAATTCTCATTACTTATTATATTGACAAGCATCAAATTAAGAACCTGAAAAAGATCGAGCACTTGCAGCACAAACTTACTGTTGCATAATTCAAAGTAAAGCTACAATTTGCTGCAACCATATGTGCCAAAGACAAGTTCCTAAGATACAATCTGCATTGCATTACCCAGACACGACAAAAGAATTTGTATCCACTGCAAAATGCAGCTCTAAACTGCGCTATCCAAAGAACAAAAGTATTATGCCACTTTAATACTTTTACATGTTAAATTAGAACATTGATATGGGCAAACTTTCCTAATACAATTGATGATTTCAGGATTGAATGCACAACAATTGCGTGGAAACTGGAATCTAATATCATGGGTGTAAATAACTACAAGATGCCCCCTTCTTGCAGTACCCGTTTTCATAAAATTTACATACTCGCTGCCCTTTACCTGGCTGCTTGAAAGAACCTCCATTTGCAGCACCGTATGCTGGCTGCCTGTTCCATGAAGATCTATCCCTACCAAAACCTGAATCCCGTCCTTGAAAATAATTGCGATGGTCTCTTGGACTGGAATATCTGTTGTCCCCACCATACCTTGGTTGGCTTCCCCAACTGCCTGGATTCCCAGTAGAAATGGCTGAATTTGAACTAGCTTGTTGCTGAACCGACCCGTGACCAGTTCCCCAAATCATGTTTGTATTTCCTTCAGACACTCCACGGTTTGAGTTTGCATTTCCCTTTACAGTTCCATAACCAGCATCTGCAGTTGATGATGCAGGACATTGGACATCAGAACCAGCTTCCCATTGGCCAACTGATGATGAAGTACGAGCCCGAATGTTTGCACCTGCTTCACCTTGGTTAACAGTTGATGATGCCAGTGGTTCTATTTCTGAACGCATTTCCCATTGGTTAACAGAAACATCGCTGGGCTTGGTATCTCCCATCACTTCAGCACTACTTGATGAATGCCCACTAAAGCTTTTTTGTGCATCAAGAACACCAGTCTGCCATAACCCACGTGGCTCCTCTGTTAAAGTCGACTGAGAAGGCATTGGAGATGCCCCAAGTGGGGCATCTTGGGCAATGGACCGTGGTGGCATCTGAGATAACTGATGAGGTTTATTAGCCACAATCAACTGAGAAGGCATTTGAGATACCGCAAGTGGTTCATCTGTTATAGTTGGCTGAGATGGCGTGTGAGATAGCCGAAGTACTACATCAGCTACAGGCAACCGAGTAGGCATTTGTATATCACCAGTGGAGCTCAATGCATCACTTTTCCCTGGATCAGGTGCTGGACTAAATGGTTCAACAGGACTAAAGCAATCATTATCAGAACCTGGTGTCAATTCCCCACCGCAGCTCATTTTTGAAGTAGGGGAAGGTAAGCCACCAAGAGACTCCATCGCTTCAACTTCAGCTAGCAGATCTGAAACAGATTCATCAACTAAAGAGCAGAACTCATTGGGTTCAGGAACAATCGGCTGCCAACTAGATGCATCAATTGTTGGATGGGTCGGGGAAGAATGTGCCAGTGGGCCAGTTCCTGAAGTTGGTGTAGCAGCGTGATCACTGACCCCTTCAGTTGGTTTCAGTGAAGATGCAGACACAATATTTGAGTCCCATTCCTCAACAGAAGGTTTGGTGTGAGGAGAATAGCCACCCCATTCACCAGCAACTTCGGGAAGCTGTCCTCCACCAACCACTAAACTGGAAGCAGTACTCCAACTAGGTCCTGAATCCTGGACAGGAACATTGGAAGTAACAGTCGGTTTGTTTTCAGCAGCCCGACCTTTCAAATCTCGATGGCTTTGCTTTGGTATTGGACTTAGCAGATCCGAGAAATCAATTTCCTGATTCTGTTCAGATTTATCAATTGACTTAGACACAGACGCAAAACCAGAGTTGGAATCCCATCCACTTGAGGAACTGTTAATAGGTTGAGGTCTCCAGTTTTGTCCAGAGGATTGGCTTGATTGACCCTCACTGTCAGCTCGCTCTCCTTTCTCATCACTCTCTTTGAGATTAGTCAAACCATCAATGTTCCTGTGTGAATTACTATCTCCATTACTTGGATTGGAACTCCGTTTTTCCCCGTGCGCCTCTCTTACTTTAGGGGACAGAATTTCAAAAAGCTTACCAGAAGATGAAGTTGAGGGGAGTGAACCACACATCTGGGACTGACCAGCCCAAGACTTTCCATCATTGGACAACTCCCAGCCCTGTAACGAACTTTGAGCCTGTGCATCATTGGTCATTGCAACATCCACAGCCTTAGTCCATGTGGAAGAATGGGAGCCTAACCCATTATTACTCCTTATAATGTCACAGTCCCCAACACCATGGACACTCGCATCATTTTGCACAGACTTGCTGTCATGATGACTGAGCTCATTTTCCCACTTTTTGCCTGTATAATTAGAGACAACAGTTGCTTCCTGTAAATGGCTGTTGCCAGGCTGTAGGGGCTGCTTTGGGAGCCGACCAACCAATGCATCAGTCAAAAGAATAGAGTCATCTTGCTTCTCATTTATCCTCCATACCCTGAAATCGAGAGGAAAAAGCCCACTTGTGCTCCATTTACGCAACTCCATCATACAAAATGGCCCTTGAATTTTTCCAGATGGATCTTGATAGTGCCACAGTTTTTCTGTCTCAAAATCACAGCCAGATTGCTCTCCCCCTGAAGAAAGAGGTGGTATTATAACAGCTGATGCAACCCCAGGAAGTGATTCAGATCGTACTTCTGCTTGACTATTCCAATCACCCTTTACTGAGCCAGGAGGACCAAATTGGTTCTTTGATGTATGCTCACTGTTCAGCCCATGAGCTTCCCCTCCCTGACTCCATGTGGATTCACTCACTCTCTCATGAACCCGCGTAGTACCATCCCTGTCCACATAAAAAGTTGTGTGTGTGTTTCTATTTTGCTCGCAGGCAGTAGCTAAATTGATTTGTGCCATGTTTCCTACATCATTTAGATCTTCTCTTACTGGAGAATTGAGATCTGTGCCCTTTCTGCCAACACCAAGATTTCTTGGTCTCATATTGTCACCTGCATATAAGGTTAAAAATTTATCACCAGTTGAAGCTTCTGAGTAGAAAATTTCAAACAAGATAATAACCACAAATTGTTCCGCTTCCACAAGTCAATAATGAGCACCTTGTTTCTTTTCACTTGATTCTCCAGCATCTTCTTCAGAATCATGGCCTGAATCCATATTTGGGTCAGCATGGACATTGGGAATCTCAAGCAGCCTGCGCTGATGTTCCCTTGGTGACTTCAGAAGCTCTAACTTTTCCACACATTCTCTAAGCGTGCCATCATGGTCAAGGAACTATGCAATTCTTGAAGAAAATATACCAAGTTTTTCCACAAGTTTCAGCAGTTAATGTATCCCACCCTTTGTTTGATTACCAAGAAGAGAGGGGAAAGGAAAAAACAAAAAAAGCAAAAAAGGAAGGCAGCTGCTGCAGTGGATGCAATAACAGCTCAAGTCCTCTTCCACCCATAGAACCCTCTAAGCGTTCTAGCAAAATGTATTAGTTAAATGCAGCTACAGAATGAAGTACCAGCCAATCAACAAGTAACATAGATCACAAACAAGTCTAGCCAAAGTCCTAGTTGGGATGCATGAAATAGCAACAGAAAACTATTGAATAAAAAAAAGAGCCGAAGTTTTTTCTGGAATTGCGACCAGTTACCTTACCACCCCTGCCCTTTCAAGTTGTGACCAATGATCCATCTAACCACCCTGACCCCCAATGGCAAATTTTTTACAGCATAATATATGTAGTTGAAAATTTTTCCCTAACGTGAATTTTGAGCATATCTCAGAGCCTAGATATTGCTTATAAACACAAGTGAATCGTTAATCAAACATGGAAAAATCCAAACAAGATAAGATCATAATAATATAATACAGCAAAGGATATTCCTTCCTATGTCCCTTTTCACTAGCTCGATCACGAAGATGATTAAGCCGTAGTATCTCTGCTTCCAGCCACTGAATCAGAATAGTAGGGGCATGTACAAGAGAGCAAGTTCAGTAATCACATGAGATCATTACGACACCATAACAAAGCCTCAAGTTTAAATCAGGAATTTCTGGTAATATTTATGCAATGAAACTAACTGGAAAGAAACTCACATCACTAACTTTGATAGGTTGAAGCACCACTGCTTTATCCTGAATCTCACCCTATAACCAAGAAAAAGTTTAAATTGGGTAAAGGGCACACAAATTTAAGCTGGAACAAAGAAATGAACATTGTGGAAACACTCACCACTTTCAACTGTTTGATAAGCCCACATTTTATGCTCATGCGTAAACGTCTGCATTCTTCCTGGAAGCATAATTAGCAAATCAAGACCAGAGGAAACTTGTACATTTGTTTAATAAGGCTCCAAGTTACAACCTGACCTGGTAGTCCCTTGGTTGTCCAATATATAGGTGTATGTAATTATATAAAATGTAGTACTGCACATATCATCACATGATTTGAATCCAAAAGAGGAATGCAAATGATACACCTACTACATCAACTCAATCAGTCATGATAAAGGGAAAGATTAGCAAACAATTCTTTCTGATTAGTTGCATGGTGATCCCGAGAAGGCGACTATGAAAGTAGGGCCACATAAAAAAAGATCCTCCAACACTTGCTACCACAATCAATTGTCCCATTATGAAATGTTCTGGAAGAATAAAACCTTTTCTAATTTCTAGTACATAGGCATAACCAGCATCAGTCAAAAGCATGATGCTTTAGATATTGGATCTTTACTCTTTATGCAGATAATAATTCATACCACTTGATACATTTTTGTGTCAATTCTTGCCAAGAAAAATGCTCTTTTCCAAAATGACTCAAGGATCCATTTGGATAGAAGACTATTAGAAACAAGAGACATTTGAATTTGATCACCAAATTTATAGCATGTTAAATTAGCTAAAAATAAACAAAGATAAAAATTCTAGTACCAAATGAGCATCCTCTTACCACAAGCTCTACAAGCAGAGAACAAGTAAGGATATTGAAGGAAGAAAAACAAAATGTCTGCAATAATTGCTTACTTGCTCATGAACATCCCATGTGGCATAGATGAATGCAAAAGCAAAAATATGCATTGCTAGCATGTATATTCACTTCATAACATAAATATGTTTGCACTTTAGATGCTAAAAATCAAAAACATATATATCAACAACATAGACAAGCAAGAATACTGTGACATTAAACAACATAAAACTATGGTTAGGGAAGATGCAGGACATAATAGGTTTTTTTACTTAATGTTACATCACATAATAGGTTTTTTTACTTAATGTTACATCACTGACCATTTTGCGATAGATATTTAAGAATCATCAATAAAATGGTCCATTACAGGCAATACACCCCAGGTTGTTAAACTTTATGGTTATGACTGTTATAACCTACCTATATATACCCTTTTTTGAAGCTATTTTTTTTATAAAAAAAATCACAATACTAGCAACCATAAACATGACAGTTGGCCGTGACACAAACAACCACTCACCAAGAATAAATCCCTAATTCCCTACAAATTGCTTTCCATTTCTAATCCATGAAACATCTCACACATATGACTGCGTATGTACACACTCATGCATATCTCCTACTAGTAGATGCAACTGCACGGAAAAAACTACTTGGGGGAAAAGAAAAATAAAGAGAAAATGGCAAAGGATAAAGAGCAAGAAACTTCTATCTTATAAGCCCTAAATCTAAAAATTTCAAGAAAGCAACATATTCATCTATCCATATAATATCTAAAAAACATACTTCATAATTGAGAACATAAAATGTTGTTTCTACAAAACTGTAAGATTCACAAGAAAAGAATTATAAACACTTAAAACTCGACAAGAGAAACATCTACATGTATGTCTTTATTCATTTCTATAAAAAGAAAAAAAAAAAAAAAAAAGACAAAGGTGTATCTTTACTCACCTCTGAAAACTCCTGATTTGAAATTACACCAATTGATACAACCTCTTTCTTGTTCAAATTTAATATTTCAAGCATGACATCAGTTGTTCTTGAGCCAACTTTATATGATTCAGACACCTTGCTAGTACCTAAACACAAAATCATAAAAAATTTACGATGTTTTCAAACTTATGCTTCAAAATACAATCTTAAAAGATAAATATTGAAGCATTGCTTTTTGCTTCTATCAAAGGTAATTACAAGCAGTGGTCATATGAATAATACCTACAACTTGGACAAGCCTATGCATATCTGGCTTTTGATCGCCACCAGGAATCCTAATTCGCACAAATGACCCAACAACCTTTTCATGAAATTTCTCAGAATCATCCATTAGAGTCTCCATCAAATTGCGCTTTAAGTATATCAAGTTAATGTTGTGAACATCTATTGCTGCATATTCATCTCGATTAGGATTAATCTGTGGTCCCCTCTCATCCAGCTTTTTACGTGTTTTACGCCGTCTGTCATTACCCACCATCAGTTGACCATCAATGCTTCCAGTAGCCTCTACCTGGCCACCAACAGTGTTGGCAACCCCCGCTCTAACACTATCATCACCTGGAGACTTTTCTTTTATAAGATAGTGGTATTCAAGAAGCTTCAGCATTTCAAAATGGCCCACACGTGGCTTTCCAAACAGAGTGGCGAGCCTCGAATCACAAATAATTTGAGATTTCTGGCGAGGATCGCGAAGATTGTTTTTTTTCACGTACTCTAGTAAAAGAGCCTGGACATCAAACTGAGATAGCACAGATGTGTCCCCATTTTTCACGTGTGTGACAAGCTCCAAGAGCTCCTTTGTTGCCCATGCTGTCCCTTCAGGCAAAGGTGCGACTTTATCACCACCTGATTTTTCTACAACTAGAGAGTTATCATTGAGAAGGTTTGGTTGATCCTTTGTTTTTCTTCTCTTAGAATGATTTGCCTCCACATTTCCACAGCAATTGTCCAAACAAGATCCTTTCTCATTGTTACCCTGATAAATTTCACCTGAAGATACCGCCTTAGGAACCACATTGCCAGCTCCTTTCCAGGAGGTTTTAGCTTTAGGTAGCTCATCTCCTTTCCAAGGATATTTAGCTTTAGTTAACTCATCTCCTTTCCAAGGATTTTTAGCTTTAGTTAGCTCATCTATAGTTAAAGATAGCTTATCTTTTAAGTAAATCCAGTAGACCTTAAAGAGATACTCCCAGCTAGTTTTATCGTCAAAATCCACTTGAACCTGCAAAATTTATATGCAAGAGAGAATGTCTAAAAATGACAAAATCAGGTGGCAAACAAATTACTAACTATAGGAACGTCTGCCTTGTATCTCCAAATACATGAACAGCCTAACTTAAAAAGAAAAGAAAAGAATTCAGGAACCAAAGGTTCAGCAGTTCTACAGCAGACTGTAAACTTGGAGTGGTAATAAAAACTCGGATAATGACTAGATGGAAGAAAAAAAGGCAGCCCACAGGAGAGTAAGGTGCCAAAAAGTATACTAAAGAGTTCTCTCCCATAATCTGATGCAAATGCCCTTTGCAAACATAATTAAACTGAGATAAGTAATTAACCAGCTAAAGAAAGATAATTGAACATACCCTTTCTGTATTTGCCAATGTAATATTTTCAATAAGCATTATAGTTCTCAAGCATGTTCCACAAAACCCTTTATTTGCTCTTACACCCACATAATCAGCATCTTTGGTGCATCCTTTGCACAAGGAGTATGTACAAGTATAGCACATATAATGAGAAGCCTTCTGGCAACCGCTACAAATATGCCACCCTGAAAATAGATCATAATTAGATGGCCTCTAGCTGGGAACTAGATTTAACAAAATAATGGAGATAAAGAATTCCAAATTCATAAAGATTGACTGCAACTCCAACTGCTCTCTCAGGAAACAAGCATGCAAGTGTAAAATGGAATGCATAAAGACATCAATTGATGTAGAATGGCGATATGATAATCTACACCATAAATTTTAGAACTACAAAGAAACATTTGTTTACACCAGCAAAATTAAATTCCCATTTGACCTAAAACCTCATCCTCCCAATAAAAACCGAACTACACAGCCATGTAACATAACTTTGAATGTTATGCACTGGTACTAATTAAAGCAGGTAGTATACAGCTAACAAACGTCTAAAAACAATGGACTGAAATCTAGAAGAATCAAGTTATTTAATGAGACGTACCACAATTCCATTTAGCCTTTGAGCGAAAGAATGCTTCATCCCTCTTGATACAAGCCGGATGATATGCCTTAGGGCAACCCCTACCAGGTATCAACCCAAAACAGTTAAAGCAAGTGAATAGCAACAGCGCAAACGATAACTACATATCCAAACTAATAAAGAAGTAAAACCCTAAACCTCCATTTGGTACCAAAAAAACGAAATCTAAATTTTTATCATTTCAGCTAAAAGTAAGGAAATTGCATCCATTTAACTAGGAACTCCAGTTTTTTCGCTTAACTAATGAAATTTAATGGCTTAAGTTATAGGTGCCTGTTACCAAAATTTTCTTGGCAACCAAACAGAAAATTCAGAAAACAAACAAAACGCACCTGCGATCACAAAGGACAAGACTGCCACCATCAAAACAAATAAAGCAAACATCTTCCTCATCTCTCTTCTTCCTCTGAGAAGGCGGAGGTATTGAAGGTCCAGTTTTCCCTTGAATTCTCGGTGGCCGACCACGTTTCCGCTTGACCGCACTCATATCGATAACATTAGCCGCCGCCGTTCGAACTGCCACACCCACCATATTGACATCTACCATCGCAACCGTAGTAGCAGACGAAGGTCCAACGAGCTGCGAATCGTCCATTTCCCGAATCGTCTCGCATTGATCGATGGTCATAAGGTCAGCGGTGGCAGGTAAAGAATTGTCAAAATTCCGTTTCTCTCTATTCTCTTCAATACAAGGTCTATACTCCTCATCATCATCCTTCTTCGACTGTACTTGTTGTTCTTGTTCTTGAACTTGTTGTTGTTGTCGTTGTTGTTCCATGTATTGAAATGAATAGAAAATTGAATTGAAATGAAATGAATGAGAAAATATAATTCTAATCTACTCAACACTACAACTACTAATTACTGATTAAATTGATTAAAATCAAAAGAAGAAGACGGAGAAGAAGAAGAAGAAAAGATAAAATTGAAAACCCTAGTTTTTGATTTTGGGGGAAGGTCTACGGTGAAGAAGAAGGAGAGAGAAAGCTATAGTGGACACATGAAAATGGACTGGTTGAAGATGTGACAGGACTTTTTTTTTTTTTTTTTTTTTTTCCTTTGAGAGTTTTGTGGGGTGGACTGTGGTGTTGTGTTGTGTTGTGTGTGTAAATTTATTTATTTATTTTTCTTAACAGTAAGGTTTGGTGCACCGTACCCGGTTTCATTTTTCTCATGTCCTAGATTTCTTTCTTTTTTAATATATGTATATATTAAATTCAAATAATATTTTAGCCTAATAAAAAAAAAATCTAAATTAGATATCATAGCTTTCATCATTTTCAATATTTAAAATTTTCGAGTTTAAATTTAAATTAAAATCGAATTTGTAAGAAAATAAAAAATAAAACATTTCATATAACATTTTTATATTGAATAATAGATATAAATTATTAAATGTAAGAAAAATAACACATTTATCAATAAATTTTTAAAATAAATATTTCATATAACATTTTAAAATTTTTTTTTACTTGAATTTATTACTGAAATTGCATATATATTCTCTTTAAACATTTTTAACTTTACAAATTAAAGTTGATCAAATGAAAACTTCGACAATTTTTAATTACATACTTTTACTATATTTATTTAATAACAATTCAAAATATATATTATATGGATAAAATTATTGAGTGTATTTTGTGATTCAGTTGAATTTATTGAAGGTGAATTTCATATTTATATAAGTGAGAGTATATTATACTTCATGTACTGAATAATTTATTATTATGTGATTTAATTGTAAAAAAATCAAAATTTAATTAATGATATAAAATAAAATAAAAATAATCTTATGAAATATTTATACTATGAATATTATATAAATTATTTTATAGTATGATAAAAATAAATTATTATTATTTTTTTAAATGAAGAAAGGGACAAGATAATGAGTTTTTAGGAAAGAACTAAGAAGTAAAGAGGAGGACGAAAGCGGTTGCTAAAAGAGGGAGTGGGGAGAGGAGGCGTCGTCAAACGCGGCACTTTGATTCTTTGTTAATCTAAATTAAATTATAATAAAAATAAAATTACGTAGGGGGGTGGTGTGTTAATAAGTTTAAGATAACACGTGGTGAGCTTGCGAGAAAAATGGGGAAAAGAGATTGGGCATATGAAGAAGGTGTATATCTTGTTATTTTATGTAGGGACCCATCCGCCTTCTTGGAAAATTTGTTTCAAAAATGCCATTAACATGATTCCTTTTATTTTATTTACACACTCTTCTTTCTTTCTTTCTCCTTTTTTATATTTTTTTTTTCTTACTTTTTTTTTTTTTTTTTTTTTGGGGGAAGAAACATTTTATTAATCTAATATGCTTTCTTTGTTGCCCACCAAC